>QFDD01012263.1:0-10939 GCA_006871305.1 Vachellia collinsii
GTGAAACGAAAACGACAGCAATTAGTTTGAGGTGAATACGAGCTGTACGTTCTAATTCCTACCGAAACAACAAAAGAACCTGGTAAGCCCACTTGCGGTCTTCTCCTTGTTCTTGTGTCTGCTTGCTTCACCATCGTCACCGATCTTGGTCCTCGTAGTCGTTGTCTTCATCGTCATGATCCTGTTCATCACTGTGTTCCTTTTCGAGGACGACGATTTGCGCACCGTCTTTTCATGATGAGATGACGAGGAGTTCTTGGATGAAGCTGCTGCTTGGAATGGGAATATCATCCAATGCCTCTCAATAACATGAGTCACAGAAACCAGTTCATAGGCATCGTACAATGGACTCCCACAATCCCATATTGACTTCGGTGGCGGCGATGACTTCTTGTCTCCAACGTTCTCCTTCACCGTTGTTTCTGAGGATTTCTTCATGTCACTGCTTTGATCCCCCTTCTTCGCCGCTGCTTCTTCTTCTGGTTTTACCCTCAAATCTGCCATCTCTCTCTGGGTTTTGAGCTTTCTTCTGTCGCAGGCTGGTTCATTTCTGAGAGTTTAATAGCCTCTGTATATATATATATATATGCAATAAGGCATGTGTTCTGTGTGAACTGCTCTCTCTTTGACCATTATAAATTAATTGCAATAATTATTGAACATTAATGCGTGTAACGAAACTTTTTTTTTTTTGCCAGGGCGTGTAACTAAATATATAAGATGTTTTTATAAATAATACTCACTCAAGTCTTTTTTATAAGCAATATCCTATGTCATAAACATATTCCTTTGTAAACAACAATTTTGTTTTATTTAAAAAATTAATGCATTTTTTTTTCTAATTTTACCTCCAATTTATTGTATATATCTAATCTTTTTCTTTAGCTCATTTTCTCTCATCTTTTTCCTTTTCATTTTTTCTTTCTTTCACTTATCATCTTCATAAATAAGGGTATATTTAGAAAAAAAGTTATTTCTCTTACACATTAATTGCTTTTCAGTTTTAATTAACTTTAACCGACAATTCGTTTTGTGTGATTTGGATAGTTGCTACTTATAAAAAATATCTTATGTAGTATTTCCTTTTATCATGTAATATCCAATTGATCTTTTTGTGAAGATTAAGAAATTTAAATAAATTGACATATTTACCATTTTTAAACTAATTTATATTATTTATAAATTAATATATAATTTAATAATACATATAAACAATTCAGAATATATGTTATAATTAAATATTGTATATATAATATTTTTTAATCTTTCTGAAGAATCATCCACCTTTTATATAAGAATGTGAGGGTCTTGATAAGGAAACTGCGTATGGTTGACAGGAAGAAGGTGACAAACATGTAATGAATCACAGGCACGCCATTCATGACTCGCCTCATCAAAATGTAATTATGGTTTTTAATTCCAACAGTAAATATACAATTAATGTTTCTTCAATATCTAAGACTTTGACCTCTGCACAATTAACCGTTTTACACTATTATAAATAAATGATTGCGATATTCTGCTAGCACTTAATTATCTGAAAATTATATGTCCATCTAATAATAAATATTCTAATTTTTGTGAACCCATACTCTTAGATAAATGAAATTTCTTACATCTGCAGAATCAAAGACGCTAGGATTAGTTTAATTAAAGACTCACAAAATTTTAATATACATGCGAACAAGCACATGCACACACTCTTTTTACATATCAGGTATGGCCGTATGTCGTCTTTATCTATCATAAAGTTTCAGTCTTTCGTCTTCTAGATTTCCCCAGAACCAAAGTATGTATTTAGGCTAAAAAAAAGTATTTAATAAGGTATATATATTTATAATTCGTCTACCAAGAAAATCATTACATTGATATATAGTGGAATTTCAACCTATGACTTCATGAGTTATCAGTCAAATTTTTATTAATTAAACAAATTTTGATAAATATTTTTTTGGCTAAACCTACGACAATCATATTTGATGCTTGTTAAACATTAAAGTAAGCATAACTATGAGTATAATATTTTTGCTAAAGTATAAACATCATTCTAATGAAGACAATTATACTTAAGGTACTGTTGGTCGGCACTAAATGTGGGTAACCTTTTTTAGTAGTGATTCAAATATTGGTTCTCCACGTTGTACGGAACTGGCTTCTTCTGCTAGCTAGACCCAACTCCATTGGTTCTCCTAATGCAATTTAATAAAAAGTAATTAATTTTTTTTTTTCTGGTTTTTAGGCTCAAACATGTTGAAAGGCTTAATTACTAGAGCTAACACACTACGCACGAGCTGCCGTTTGTTGGGCCAAGGATTTGTGATGCTACATTATATTCCTAAGCTGGTCATATACACTTAAGGAAGCTAGTATATAGGAGATTTCTTGTTGGGAAAAAATGTGATCATATAATGCAATCAAAACAAGCTCTATAACTTATGAAACATATATGACCGGACAAATACGTAGGTGTGGTTTCATTTAATGTTGTTAAGCCTTGAATACACATAATGCATTCTTTGAGATAATACATTATAGCACATGACAGGCAAAAATGATAAAATATAATAGACAAGTTGATGAAAAACTAATCAGCTAAAAATGATCATGCGCGCGCGCGCGCGCACATGCCCAATGGCATGATCGGAAAGGTGGGGTTTAGATTAATTAACGTAACTAATAAACCATTTCATATATGAAATTATATAAATGCTTAAACTTCGTCTAAATAATCGTGATATAATGAGCTGTTCTCGTTGCTTAATTCTTCAGAGTTCAGACTCTTCACACGCAAGCTTAGATGGCAAAGGAGGATCAGAATCAGGCTCTACTTTAATTTGTTGGGCTATGAACAAGATCGTTATAACTTGTCACTCAATCTCACACAAAAGAATAATACTATAATGCTACTAACTGTTCAGAGTCACATTGAGATATATATATATATATAGTTTTGCACCTGAACATGTGTGTGTGTAACCAAGCTAGGATAAATAATTGGGGAAACCATTACAAGGTCTCAACAACAAATAAGCAGTATAAATCTGTAACCATTTTCTGTAGTATGATTTGTCATTGTATACTTTTCAGTTTTTATTAAACTTGTGGGTGATTCAATTCATTCTTCGAAACCTTCCGGTAATTATCCTTGAACAATTATCCCTTCTTGCTTTAAAAACTTTATCTCCAACCTCAAAAATGGTTGGATATGGATCTAGTTTTGTACTACCTATATTTTATCAAATTAAATTTGAACAAGTATAATGGTGATGATGATTGATGAATATCCTTTAATCATGATGCGCCTGAACTGAAAATATGACCAAGCTTGCATAAATAATTATCCCTTTGCAGCTTTAAAAGCTCTATCTTCTCTCTAGCATTTTCCATTACACGCGAAAAATGCAGAAATAAAGTGTAAAACTGAACATTATATCATGGCTTTTTTAGTATCTCTTTCTGACTATGCATGATTAATCATTGTTAGAGTTGCAAGTATTATTGGATTCTGCATATTTTAACATAGGGATAATTTTATTTGAAGACCATTAAATTTATTAATACATGTAGAACATGGAAAGCTTTTCAAATTGCAATATTTCCAACAGTGGTTTCATCAGTTGACAGAAGCAGTACTGAGATGGCTCTTCACAACATTGTCGTTCAAGATTTGCAACACTTTACTGTTCGTAGGACCTACACACCTTGGTATCTTGCACTGAGCAGCAGCAGCTCCTAATCCGACCAAGTGGTCCAGAATCTTCTGGAATGTTCCGCTCCTGACAACTCGGAGTTCGAGGAGCCCGATGCCGTTGGTTTTGCAAGAGCTAGTGTAGCCTGCATTCACAAAAAGACTTGTCTAGACAGTTGCGGCATTCACTGAGTAGTTCCTCACTTGCTTCCCCATTGATGTTCCAGAAGATCACACAGTGACCTGGCTCACTGGATTCATCAACATGGCTTGTTTAGTCGACTACTTCCAGTTTGTCTCCTGCAACAAATTTGGCTGCTGCCTCTACAGCTATCTGCAGATCTTTCTGTGTGTTCTTGTCAATGCTAATGGTTAGCAAAAGGCTGCTCCGAAACAAACTTGAGCTCTGGGGTTGAATTATGGAATCCCATGACCTTCACCAAATCCCAAGCCTATAACTATACAGACCTGTAAATTGTTTCTGAAGCTATAAATATATTAATCAATACAATTTATTGAACAAATCAAGCTCAAATGAACAAAGAAGATGAAGCTACCTTGCTGGCTTGGTGTTAACAATCTCATACTCTTCACCATCCTTCTCCTCAGTCAAGCCCACTGGCTGAGGATCCACGTTGTTTTGCGGTGAGTCACTGAGAGGGATGAATTCAAAGTAACCAAGATGAGGAAGAACAGCATAAGTGGCCAATTCAGGGGGTAGCTTTGGGTTTACATTTGCAGCAATAAATCCTTCAGAACCTCCAAAGTTAACAGTCAACAAATGCAGCTCACCGGCATAACGCTTCAATTTGTTCACATAAGGCTCCATTGACCCTGTCATGAACTCATGATCCCATGAATGTACTTAGTATTAGCCCATACCAGTTGTTCAGTCCTTACATTGCTTTTCAATGAGGTTAGCCAACTCTGGATTTGGTTTGAGAAGTTTAGACATGGCCGTTCGAATGGATGGGACTGTGACTCTGCTCTTGAGGATACCTTCTCGGATATCAGTGCAGCGCTCTTGCCATACTTGCTCAAAGGTTCTAAATGCTTGGACAATCCTATGTGCATATGCAGAAGACACAATCTGAACTTCCTCTCGGAAAATTAGCCACACAAGAGATGGCAGTACAGGGATTGATGAAAATCAGGACTGAATATTACTTCATCTGGGCTGCAAGACTGGGTCTGAACTGCTTGTTGCTATATATAAAGCCCGAGAATTTCCCATTTTTAATAGGAAACTGTCTGTATTATAAAAGATTCTGATGCTTACAACTTCCAGACAAAACTTTGTGAGGAGAAACAACACATATGGAAAAGAAACGTAGAGAAACCTGCTCCTGAAGGCGGAAGAGGTCAGAATAATGTCCCTAGCGATTTCAAATAATTCGTAATTCCATGGTATATACTTGGGCTTGCCCTGAGTTGTTCCAGAGCTGCAAGAACATGCCTGTAAGATTCAACTCAACTGGTAGCTCATGAAATGGGTTATACAAGTGAGAAGTGAGAAGAGGTGGAAGCAGATATGTGATTATATAAGCAATGTGACTATATTTGCCCTCGGATTTGACTTGAATTAATTTAATTAGGATGTGTAATGCGTGCTCTTTTTTTAAATATCAATTTGACATAAAATTAGTCACGCTCACTAGTATCATCCACAATGTTACTAATTATAATTACTCTTGTCTAACTAAATTATAGCCTCGGCAACAATAATTAATCAGTACTTAAATAACTTATTAGGGGAAAGAGAAATGTAGGTAAATCCAGAAGCGTGGCTTCCAGCTCCAGGCAGCACATGTTAGCTCTTATCCATGATCTGTTTGTTATGGGGGGATGAGGGACTAAGTACTGATTAAATAAATTATTGTAGCTGACGCTATGATTTAGTTAGGCAAGTAATTCCAGATGACGCTATAAATAAATTATTCCAGCTCCAGTTAGCACTTGTTAGCTTTTATTGTATTTTATGTGCGAAAGAGTTTGGTAAGAAATTGAGAGAGATGCTTTTGATGAAGAAAATAAGGCTGTGATAAAGAGTGCCAGAGTTCCAATTATGAAGGGCCACTTTGTAAATATATGAATAAGACAGAGAGGAGTCAATGAATGAGTGATTATTGAAATTTAAATCGTTAAATAAATCGGCCTTCAATGTTGTTTGATTTATTCTCATTTATATTTTGTAGGGAAGAAATTATTAATCTACTAATAAAAATGGATTTAAACTTGTCAGTGTTAGGGCTCCTTTCTTCCCCTTTTGTGAGAGCCTTAGTGTGGAGGGCCCAATAGGTACCCGGAGTCGAATTAAACTGGGACAAAAATTGCTTGGGCTTTCAACGCCCTGCCCGAACCGGCCCGTTAAGTTCTCTGGTTAACGTCATAAGGAGATAATGGAGATTGTCTCCCACATGATACCGACAATGACTCCCACGTTGCAAAGAATGATTGGAGCCTAATCAAATTGCTCCAAACAAATAGGCTGCCATCCTATTTCTCAATGACATTCATATACTCCCCGTGCTTAATATAAGCTTAATTAATTTTTTTTAAGAGATTACAAAAATTAAATAAATTAATATATTTATTATTTTTTTCAAACTAATTTATTTTACTTATAAACTGATATATAATATAATAATACTCATGAGTACTTCATAATATATATACGTGTATATAAAATCTAAAGTCAGTGGTTTTATTAAACAACCGATGAAAATGTGGCGGTATAAGAATGACATTTTGCACTAGGTAAGGGGCCTGATGAGTGCGGTGTTTCATTTGCAAGTATGAGGTGGGGAGCGTGAAAGGCAACGAGGTGAAAATGGGTGGATGCTTATGTGAATTGCAAATGCCATGAGATTGGTGAGAGGTCATTTGGGTGCAAAATGTAAAGGAAAAGAAGAGCACAGGTGTTTTCTAACAAGGCTGTTTAATTTGGAATATAGTTAGGTCTATTTCTATAGTAGCAAAAAGGTTGCAGAACGAGAGATATGGTACCAAAAAGGTGGCATTTGCTTGCAGCCACCCTTGACCCTTCTCCATGTGCGCAACTAGGGGTGGAAACAGGCCAGGCGACCTGCGGCCTGACCTGTAAAAGCCTGGATAGGCCAGGCCGCTTGACAGGCCTTAAAGGCCTGTTAGGAGGCCTGGACCTGTTTTTTTTTTAAAAATTTTTTTAATTATATGTATACACACTATTAAAAATTTTAGAAGGGTTGGGCATGAGAGGAATTGGACCTTAGATCATATTTATCAAATCTAACATTCTGCTATTGGTTTTGTTCAAAATTGTAGATGGAAAAATGTACACGTGTTGCTAATTTTTAAAGACACTAGAATACTTGACTTTGAAACCTCATTACTAGCAATTTTTATTTATTTATTAGTTCTCTTAATTATTTTTAAAGCAAGCTTTTCCATATTCAGTGTTTCATTTCTATCAATTTTTATTTCATGTTTCCTAAATTATTGTATTATTAGTTTGTACCTTGTGGATTAATTAGATTTTAATCTTTTTAATTTATTTTAAATGATTTTATAATATATTTTTTTTCAGGCCTGTTTTCGACCTTTGGCCTGTGGCCTGTTAGCCTAAAAACAGGCTTTTCTACAGGCCACAGGCCAGGCCAGGCCAAAAACAGGCCCAGGCCCAGGCTCAGAAAATGGCCTGTATATAGGCCACAGGCCAGGCCAGGCCTGTCTCCTGCCAAACAGGCCTGGCCTGTTTGGGGTGGAGCCTGGCCTAGCCTAGCCTGTTTCCACCCTTATGCGCAACCCAACATCTGAATGGAAGGAAAAGTGAGAGGTAGACAAAGAAATAAGGGTTAAACCAACTTTTGGTCTCTATAGTTTATCCTGATTTGGTTTTTGGTCTCTGAAATTTAAAAGTTATGTTTTTGATCCCTCAAGTTCACTCTGTCTAAAACTGTTAGTCTCAATAGTTTTAAAAGAACCTACATTTAATGTTAATACTGTTAATTTTGCTTATGTGTCACTAACTCCGTTAATTATAGTGAAATTACTTAATAACTGGACAAGATAACATGAAAAAAATTTGTTGTATGACTTATCCTGGTAGTTTTAAGGACTTGAATATTTGACTGAGTTAATTAACACAGTTAAATTTAAAGATCAAAATAAAAATCCGTTCAAAGTATAAGGATTAAAACCAAAATTCATTTAAAATATAAGGATCAAAAGCAAAATTGGTTAAAAGTACAAGGACCTTTTAAAACTACAGGGACTAACAGTTTTAGACAGAGTGAACTTAAGGAACCAAAACCATCACTTTTAAACTTCATGAATTAAAATCCAAATTGATGTAAACTATAGGAACCAAAAGTATATTTAACCTAAGAAATAAAAAGAAAAGGTTGGGAGTTTTTCACTCTTGGTTTTCTTTCCTATCTAATTTTCTGCGCATCAAAATATTGAGTGGGTCTTTCTTTGACGGCCATTTCCCATTCATATTATATTTTGAAGAAAAAAAAGAGAGCCTTTATTCCAAATCTGTTATAAAGTTGTTTATTGGATAAAAAACGTGACATAATTAAAAATAGTTGTTTATTGGATAAAAAACGTGACATAATTAAAAATAGAGGGGAGCGAAGTCTCTTGAGTCAACGTTTGAACTGGTCATTGGTATTAATAAAGTCAGCAAGTGTTGAATTAACTAATATCTCATCATAATGTACAGTTCTCAGAGCATTATATAAAAAAATGTTGCCTTTCGTACTCCACAACAACTCTTTATTGGTCCTCTTCCACCTCCTCTTCTTTTCCTCCTCAGTTACTGCTAATTTAATAACAACAACAACTACTAGTTTATATTTTATTTGTTCATAGATTTGTTTTAAAATAATATAATAATGCATTCCCCTCATGAGCGAAGCTGCTTCGGAACACAAACCTGAAGGCTAATTGCATGACACATAGTGTATCCCAACCAAACCACACTAATTTGAGGTAAAGCAATATACTGTATAATTGTGACGACTGATATCCATTACACATCACTTGAAATATGTAATACAAAGCATATAGAAAAAGTTTGTACTCAACTTATATATGCACTTCCTTTGATCTTCAATATAAGTAAGCATTGGTTTGTATTTGTAGTGCAATTTGCATTACAAATAGTGGTTTATATTTAAAATTGAAGGAAGTATAAAAGAAAGAAGCGAAAAAGCTAGGTATCCACATCATGAGAGGAAAGAAAAAATAAGGTTACACAAAGAGAGCACAAGATTAAGAGGAATAGGGGAAAAAGAAGATTAGTAAATCAAATCGAAACTTTATATAAAATGAAAGGGGAAAGGAATACTTTTAACAAAAGAAATATCTTCATATGATATTTTGAACTGAAGTAGTATCACGTTATTTAGGGTTTTAGTTTGATATGACATCTGAAAAAAGTCAAACTACTCCTATTATATTATTAAGGGACTCTTATATCTTAAAAATAGAGGAAATATTTATTTCGGTCTCTAGATTAAAGCTTTGTTTGGTTGGGGGGCAGGGGATGGAAGGGGAGGAAAAATGACTCCCTCCCCCTATTTGGTATGAAAAATTGAAGGGGAGGGGAGCCAAAATTTGGCTCCCCAATCCCTTCCCTCCCCTTATTTTGGATTCCTTTAAAATGAGGTTTTTTTTTAAGGGATGCAAAATATCATGACTAATAAACCCTTGAATACTTTATCATATTCCACAATGTCTCAGCACTCTCCGCTCAACTTCTCACACTTATCTTCATTTTTCCAATCTTCTGATCTGCTTCGCTGTGCATTTGGCGACCTCCAAAGCTTCACTATCATTGTAGCTTCACTGTGCATTCGACTTTGTTCCTCTGCTCTTCCTCAATCCAAATCCAAACTTCATATATCATTGAACAGAAACTGCAATCTTGACTTGAACTTGACTTTAAGAAATCAAAGGGAAAGAACTTGGGTGCTAAACTTCCCACGGAAACAACCACGTCTATTCATCTAAAGCAACTTTCCTAAAATCATCAAAACAAATAAACGCAATTCCATGGCTTGAAAACATAATCACAAAGCAGCACAACAGGCACACTTTCTCAGTAGGGAAATCGAAAGCGAAAAGATGATGGGAGTGATCTATTACTGGATTTGTCAGGACTCCAAGCATGGCAAGTGATACATGGAGCGAATTGATGGACTGAGATCGCTGCCATTATTATCCAAGGTGCCAAAAACTGGAAGCAAAGAGAATGGGTGTATGGGATTTGTAAGCAACAGAGAAAAAGAGAAGAAAGAAAGAGAATTTGTGTGTGGCGTTTGAAAAGGTGAAAGTAAACAAGAAACTGGAATGCTATTCTGATTATCTAACAGCACCGTTGGTGACTTCTGGTGCCCGACCACTTGTCGACTGCGGATTTTGCTTCAGAAATGGATTGTGTGTTGCAGGTTGCAAGTTGGAACTTTGTAAATTAATTGAGGTTGGGTTTTGATAAATTATATAATTTAAAATAAGTTATAAATAAATTTGTTTAGCAAGAAAATATGAATTAATATATAAAAATATAATAGTAAATTAATTATTACCTTCCTTCCCTTCCCCTTTTGAACCAAACATAAAACTCATTCCATCCCCTCTCCTCTAATATAACCAAACAAGGTAACATTAAACCCTTCCATCCCTTACTCTTCCCTCCTATCCATCCCCTCCCATTCCCCTCCATCAAACCAAACATAGCCTAAGTCATTAGTAGTGCTACGTTAACATATAAAGCAATGAGCTATCGGATCATGCTACAAAGGGGGGATGGCAGCCTAGTTAGATTTAGTATTGATTAATCATTGTAGTTGACGCTATAATTTAGTTTGGCAAGTAATTAATTATTGTGGGTTACGCCAGTTAGTGTAATTAATTTGAAGTCAAGTTGAGATTAAAAAAATAGCACGCATCACGCAACCTAACTAAGAAATTTCAAGCCAACTCAGAGGGCAAATAGACCAAGTTTATAACGCCTATATAATCACAATGCTTCCTCCTCTTCTTCCATCATAAATTCATTCTTTCTGTTCATTGCATCTTCCTTTTTCTTATTTTCTGTCTCTTTTGGGCTGAGAAAGTTCCATTTTTTATCTCTGATAACTGAAACACACAGGGATATATCTTTGTCTCAGGTATATATTGTAGAATGATCATTTGTTTTATCGTTAGATGCAATGGACATTTAAATATGTGCTTTGGCTTTTTCTGATGAATTCACTCACTCTC
>QFDD01012265.1:0-10081 GCA_006871305.1 Vachellia collinsii
AGAATCAAATGGAGCATTACAAATCATCATCATTAGTTGGTAATTAGTATTCAATATATATGAAGTCTACTATTTGTTATATGTTTTTGAAAATGCTTTCACGTTAAGTTTACACAAATTTTTTCCCACGTAGTACTCATTCTGACTTTGTAAAACAACTTGTAAAATGCTAATTCAAACATACACTTAAATATGATCTAACAATGTTATTATGACTCATTCATTAGATTTTTAGAACTACCGGTCTTTCATTTACATTTCAAAATATATCTAAGTATTACATAAATTTATCACAAATCACATATTACAGAAGTTGTTAAACATGCTTGCCCAAGACGTAGACTACCTCTAATTTACGTTTCGAAGTTGTTTTCCAGCTGCCTGTTTCTCCAAAGTTAAATTACATCATTTTTCTTAAAAGAAAAATTACTAGTCGTCATACTCATGAACTGGCACAATGCATATCCGATTTGGCATCACTACCACTCACAACAATATACAATTAAGTATTCCATAAGTCAATTAATCTAACAGTCTTCTCCAAGTCTCTTACAGGCTAAGTATAAAACAAAAGCAAGAATAACTAATAATGCATGAAAAGGATGGATAAAAATGAGAAGGTCGCGTGATAGTGGTCGACTTTTTTTTTGTGCAGAACAAGATATATATATACATATATATATTTGAGGTAATTCTGGTGCTAATATTTTATAACGGATTTTATTTATCGCCGATAAGAAGTTTATTTGCCTCCTCATCGATCCACACTTAGATTTTTACGACTAAAACTGAAGTGTCCTTTAATAATTGAGATGAACTGGGAAAAAAAAATAAATGCTAGCTAAGGATGAGACTTAGCAAGTCATCAAAAAACCTACAATATACTTTAATTTATAGCAAAATCTCAAAACTCCGATTTGCATTGCCATATACAGTCGCATCTCAGCATGATTAACACGTAAAAATATACATACATGCTTTGACATAACTAGGGAGAAAGGAGCAATTAATTAAATGCAACACAGCACTTAATTATATACATAATCACCAAGTAATTAAACTGTCCCTTGAAGATATGTTCATAAAAAAATCAATGGATCATTAAATCATCAGCTGACAAATTAATGATGAATCAAACTAACCGAAACCAAATTAATTAATGTGGGATAAAAAGAATTAATGGCTGGTGACGCGATATGATGAATTTATATATTTGATTTTTGTAATTCACATAAAATTATAGAATATGGCAAGCAAAGCTAAGCATGCATGTGCATGTAGTAGCCAGTTAGCCACACCACACTCCATCATCTTTGGCCATGGCGTTCAGAAATGAGTGATTGAATAGTACCCGAGAGGTTGGTCACCGCCGCGACGAGGTTCTCGATGCCTTGCCGGTTAACTTCATTCCGGTGCTCCTCGATCTGAAGCCGCCGTTGCTCCAACTCCAACAATTCACGGTGGCGTTTTTCCTTCTTCTCTTCACAACTCCTAAGAGCCCTGGCTAAAACTGAGGCACTTCGCAGTATGCTAGATCCAAGATTCCGAATCTTCCTTCGTTTCGACTCAGAATCGTGATCCGCTTCAGTAGAATATTCTGTGCCTGAGGAATCTGACCTCTCGATACATAAACAAATATATCAAATTGAAGACACGAGAACAAACCATTAAACCTCTCTATGGTTTGCCCTAAGCATGCATATGATTAGATGTACAGTAAAATGAATAGAAAAAGACATGGAAACTAACCAAGCATGCAATTAAAAATTAATAAAATGTGAAGGTGATCGAGTGAGTGTGGATTTGCATGAGATTTCATTGGGGAGTACAATCGGTACGTGAAGAATGAAATAATATTTTTTAATCGAGGGTTGGATTTGAGGTTCCGTTACTTAGGATTGAGTTAATTATTAGGTTTTACGCTTTAAGTATTAAAATAAAATAGAAGTTAATTATCACACCCACGAGGATTAAGCAAGTTAGAATCTATTTTCTTGGACAGCCCACAAAATCCAAAGCAATCATGAGATGGGAGTAGCCTTCTGTACACTGCTCTGTATGATTGTACTATAGAGCTCTTTTTTAAATTATTTTTAATTAATAATAGAAGCATAAAATTAACAAAAAAATAATAATACCGAGAAACAAAAACCAAACAAAAATTTTCTCAATATTCTTTTTTTTCAATGTGGTCTCCGAATCTCTCTCACACCACAAAAAAAGTTACATACACATCATCCACCGCACGATAGATTCAGATATTCTTAGTGGGTCAATCGAACGGTTAGAAAATATACCCAACTTTGGGACGTATTTTAAGTAGCATACACTGACTGTACGGCATAATTGGATGAATGGGTTCCATTAAATGTGGCAGGGTTTACAGACCCTGCAAGTTTGACCGAAACTCACACCACCACTGCGAAGAAAGTAAAATAAAATAATATAAAAAATAAAAACCAAAAAAGCGTTCTCAGCGATAGGCTGCACATTGATTGCTGCATTACCTGAAACAGCCGGTGTGGTGGAGCCAACCGGGGCCTGCGGCGGAGGAGGCGGCGGAGGCGGAGGAGGTGGTGGGGGTGGTGGTTGCAGTTGTGGTGGTATTACGGTCACCGGATTTGGCTGCGATGAAGTTACTAATGCCACGGGAGGTGGCTGTGAAAATGGCGGTTGTGGGCTGCTTCTCTGAGCGTGCTTTCTCTGAAGCACATCGCTAATAGCTTGATACACTTCAAGGACCATATTAGAAGGGAGATTTCGCTCTTTTCGCTGGTGTTTATCGAGGGTCCAATAAGACAGGAAATCGCCGGCGGAGGAGGAGGAGGAGGAGGCTTCTGCTTTAGACTCATAGTCACGAACCTTCTTGTAATCACGAAGCAAATTATCCCACTTGTCATTGCATTGGTTCTGGCTTCGCAAACAGCCACGGCTCCAGCAATAGTTCTCCACCCACTTCCACCGTAGCTCCCCGCTACTTCTACCGGAACTACATGCAGCAGCACCGGGTTGGGAGGGATCTTGTGGGGTTGAGCTGGAGGTTCTGAGCCTACGCTCGTCGTCGAGCTTCTTGGCAGTGATGAGGATCAAGGTTTCTTGAATGGTCCAGTTGCCTTTGCGGTATTCTCGGGTCAAGGAGGTGTTGGGGGTGGTGGAGGAGGATGGCACGGCGGCGCCTACGTGAATAAGGGGCAAATGAAGGGGTTGACGGTGAGGGTCGGGTAAGATTGGCGGCGGAGGGAGTGGAGTGGTGGGAGGGTCAGCCATGGGTTTTATTGTGAGACTAGATTAGATTTAGAGAGTGTTAGAGTAATGGAATATGTTGTTGCTCTTGCAGGGAGGAGGAGGGAGGGCGAAAGGAGGAGAGAGGAGTAAGTGGAAGTGAATGATTTGGAGCATTTGGGAATAAAAAGGTGCCAAGTGGGGAGTGAGTATGGAGAAGGAAGGGGTAATGGTAAAGTCGGGCTTCAATTCACGTGCCTCCACTGTGTCCATGGAACCAGTACTCTCAGTACACTCAACAAAGCAGATCATTTATTATCACTCCCTCAGTCTACACAAACTCATCATTCAATCTCACACACCCCCCATTCACATTAGTCTTGGTTTAGATGATGTTGTAACAGTATATTAGGATAAAAGTTTTCTTCCCCCTGAACTACACGCGTGAGTTTATTAACCCCACTTGTAATCACAAGCACCTCAACTTGTTGTTATTTTTAAGCACAGACAAATTGTAACAAAATGCATCTTTAGTAACCTAGAGATGATGATGATAGTTTTAAATCAACATATACAAGAGTCTTTAAACACCAAACAACGCATATATGAAGAGTTATCTTAAAACAAGATATACACCAACTCAGCCGCTTGTTTCATAATAGAACTGATAGTCAAAGTTTTCTTCTTTATACCTGTCCAAGGCTCAACATCACCACTAGCAAACACATGGTATTAAATAAATAGCTAGTTGGATAGATGAGATGTTGATATTTGTGAATCTGTATAGTACGTCCGGCAAAGTCCGAATCCGACTGCCTCGCGATTCTCAGCTCTTCTGTACATATAAGCATGTTGTTTTTGTGCCCTTGAGACGTATATTCGTTGCCAGTTTTTTTTTTCCAGTCCCATTAATGTCTTTAACCATATACAGATATCTACAATACGAATTCCAACTACTTAGCCCTCTTGGGCTTTTATGCAGGCTGACTTGTTTGAACTTGCACATGATAAGTACGATCATGCAAATTAAAATAAAGTTTTTTTTTATATACTTACATTATAAACTAGGTAACAGGCAAAAGAAAAATGCAGAATGTTGCATATTTATCAATCGCCGAATTGTTATTGTTCTTCAGGCATTAACATGAATAAAGCTTAATTCATATATAGGCTATGGATAAAATAGATCCTCGTGGCCAGCCCTAGCAGATGGCTCTGCTAGGGTTTTGGCCCTTCCATCCTTCTTGGTAGGGCTCCTTTCTCCGACAAGTGTGCCTATTTTCTCGTATCCTTGTGATGAGTACTTTGGACTTTTACCCCCAACATTCAAGTGAGAGTGATTTCCCAATCTGCAGATGGATGTGGGATAAGGTGAGTGCGTCAAGCGGTAAGGTTGATTTGGGGGTATGGAAAATTGATGGTGAAGTGATGAAGCAAGGGGTATCAGTGATTTGGGCATCCTTTAACAAGAAGATTTTAGAAGGTGATGAATCCGGCATCGACGCTCTCAAATGCAGCGATCTTTACGTTTTGGGTACAATGGATGATCTAAGATGGTGCCTCCTCGATCAGTGTGGAGGAAGATCAGTTGCTCTCTGGGACTTTTAGGGTACACGATAGATCATCTTGCAGCTGCTGATAATCTTCGCTGGGTGCCTCTGGATATGAAGAGATTGATGATAAATTTCACAGTAAAGTTTCTTGAGGTATTTAAAGAATCGAGTGGCTGATTTGTGTTTGGTAAGGAGCAATCCTTGATAAGGAGTGAAAATACTAGCAATTGCCTTTGGTGGATGCCTGATGGAATGGTGGCTAGTCCCTTTGCCATTCGAGATTCTAATGAACACTCCCGGTTCCTTTGGTGTTCATCATTGGATTGGAGTGGCGATCCTCTCCTTGAAAAGCTGCTTATCTCAAGGAAATTTATCATGAATCATTATTGTGAGTGGATTCCCAGTGAAACAACTTTACTAATCGTTTAGATAGTAAAACTTCAACGGTTGGGTCTTACCCTTTTGCTTGGGTGCCCCGCCCCACTTTACAGCTGTTGATGTTGTTACTTAGGCTTTGTGTCCGTTTTGTTTTGATCGTATGTGTTTTGTTTAGTTACTGTTTGTATTGTAGGATTAGGATCTCTGTTTGTGTTTGTTTTTTAGCTCTTTCTTCATAGTCCAAAGTCTTTGTATCTGAAATTTTGTGATCAATAGATTTCTGGTAGGGGAAAAAAAATAATGCTTAATTTCATGCAGTTCATGTAGCGAACAATCTTAATTTTATGAGCAATTTCTTTTATGACCCTCTGCATATAGGTTTATTGTGACATATGCTTAAACGTGCAAGCTGAATAATTATTTTCCATTAATTAAAGAAATTGATTAATTTAATTATTTATAAGAAAATGTGTTTATTTTCTTAGAATAGCTTCATTTAATTTTCTGCATTGGAAGCTACCATTTAAAATCAAACTAAATCCTTAAATCAACTCCTACATTTATAATTAGGATGAGTATATATAGTGAGATTTTGTCCCCATGGATCTTAACCTGGCATATACAATTTCTAAAACTGTGACAGATTTATTTTTAAATTACAATTCGGTCTTTTTTTAATGTCGCAAGTTTTAAGTTTATTGCTACCTTTAAAAAACATAAATAATAATACTGGGAATAATTACTGATTCTAACTCTGGAAAACATAAAAGTGCGATCTTTTAAAAGTTGTACTTTTAAAATTCTTTTTCATATCATTGAATCTTGAAAATTCCTCTGTTATTCATTTTCAACCTCTTCTCTGCTTACGCATTAACACCAACCCGATCCATCTTGGGTCAACCAATGGTGCGGCCCATTTTGACCCATCAGAAAGGAGGAGATTCGTTTGTTCCTCTGTCTCTGAAAAAAAAAAATTGTGTTCGCATTGGAGGAGACACAGATCAAACATCAAAGCATTAAAACAAAGAATCAGTTTCTGTATTGGCGCGGAGCGGTTAGATTGCGAAAGAAAATGGAGAATGCAATGGCGGTAATGTGGGAGAATCTCATGGGAAATCATAGCAAGCCTTTTAAATCAATTTTCCAGAGCAACGAGTCTTCCTCTTCCGGAGATGTCGATTCTCGCGACCCCATTCCTCAGCTCTCGCCCCTTGCTAACGCCGTCGTCTCTCGCTGTTCAAAGTACTTCTCGCCTTTGCATTGTCTTGCTACTTTTCCGCTTGAACATGCATTTTTGCATTTCGGTTCTTCTTCTCCTTCTCTACTCTTTGTTTTCCTCTTGAAAATTAAAATATGTCGACCCTGGCTTGAATACGCCTATAGCGGAGCCTGACTACATTCAACATGCATGATGTTATCACCTAATGTGAGGGAAAAAGAATAGATTGAACGTGTGCGTTTGATGATATTTTGTTGCCACCTAAGTTTGTGTAATCGAAAAGTTTAATCTTGTTTTTCTTTATAATGTATATCTAATATTATGCAAAATGGAACACAGATGACGCGAAAAAAGCAATTTGATCATCGTTTGAATTTTTTTTTTATTCACTACGCTGTTTTGAAAAACTCTGTCCATTTGTTTTTATGAAACACCCTCTTCTAAAATTACTTCCATCGTGCTTTCTTTTATCACAGGCTTGACTTTTTAAAGCTTCATTTATAAGATCGAACTTTAACTCTTTACAACAAACTTTGCTGCCTTCCCAGTTCTTAATTCTCTTAATCTCTCTTCTTCCTTAATCAAATCCGGTTTCTTTAAAATCAAGCTATGCCAATTATGCTCGGAAAATTCAGATCGGTAGAGCTTGCATAATGCTATACGTAGCTGAAAAATTTTTTAGGTTTCAGAAGACTTGGAAATATATTTTAGAGAAAAAAAAAAGAAGTAATCTGAAACTCAATCCATCCATTGCTTGCCAAAAAAAAAAAAAAAAAATCTGCTTTGAGAAATGCAGAAGTTCGGTGGTTGACTAATTCTTAAGCAAAATCTTTTTACAGACCTTCCTCTGAGCTTCTCTCTAGCCGTCTCTCGCAGTACTTTTCCAGACTTTCCCTCTGAACTTTAATCCTCTAATTATAGCGAAAACTCATAAGTCGCTTAATGTAAGTATTTGTGGTAAGTTAACAACTCCTATCTTCATCTCAAGGATATAGATTTTTATCCTATTTTTCCACATAAATGGCTAACGGGCTTCATAATAGCTTATCTGGAGATTTTTTTTTTTTTTTTTGCCGTTTAATTTAGCTCCCTGGATAATGAGATATTTTCACTTTTAACTCTTTGGTCGAGATACTAACTTCTCTTTTAAAGTTCTCTTTTATAATCGTGATCGTATGGTTGCATTTATATTGGAAACTTTAATCATTTTAAACTGAGAGATGGCTTAAATTCTTTATTGACAGTCTGCAAATTGTCGGCTTGTAACTCTTTTGACTTCTAGCTGGGTCTTTTTATTTGTTCGAGTCCCAGCCCAGTGTCTCAAGCGTTTGGATTTCATTTATGTCTATTTAGGCTGTTAAATGATCTCTAATATGAATTCTAAGCAATATGTATTTGAATGGTTTTGGACTCACTCATATCATTAAATGCTGAAATTTTGCTGACATGGTGCGATACGGATTGCATTTGTCCATATTTCACATCATTATTATATTTGAAGTTAATATGTTACGACGATAGTTCAAAAGTTTTCAGCAGAGAATGACAGGTGTTGCCAATGAGTAGAAGTGGCATAAAAAGAATGGTCCGGAAGTAGTTTTATCAACTAAAGTTTGTCTCAGAGGGAAAGATAAGATCTATTAAGAGTGTAGGACTAGGGAATATTATTTCCTGGATATGCTTGACCGTATTTGAAATATAAACTCATGCTAATTTTGTTTTCTGCTTAAAATTGCGCAAAGCTTATTATTGTCATTAGCCATCAGCAAAACTTAACAAAGTTTTGTAGGATTCTTCAAGTCTCTACAGAAGAATTGCAACATGGCTTTGACTCTGAGCTCCCAGTTGGTGTCACAGAACTTCTGATTTATGCTAGACATCTCTTAGAGTATTGCTCCTATAAAGCTCTTGAAAAAATTAATCGAAGTCAGGATTATTTAAGTGATAAGGAATTCCGTCGTTTGACCTATGACATGATGCTTGCCTGGGAGGCACCCAACGTCGAATGTGATCCGCCACAACATGTGAGACAGTTCATTTTTTTCTTTACCTTAGTATCTGTAAGATGCAATAGAACTCTCTTTTCCTCAGTTTGTAAACAGTTTATTACTGCACGATATTTCTTATATACTGGGTTTTGACCACGCTGCGGCCTCCTCAACTGCAGGAAACTACTCCTTGCTTTGAGTCCGAAATGGTGGATGAAGATGAGGGGTCCTTGTTTTATTCAAGTTCCACGAATATGGCGCTTCAGGTGCTCCGTCACTGTCACTCCAGTCTAAAATATCAAGTTTCACTATCATGCAAGAGCTTTAATGCTCATTTTTTCCCTCTTGATCAGGTTGATGTTGACAAGACAGTTGGTCCAGAAGCCTTTGCTCGCATAGCTCCTGCATGTGTTCTTGTTGCTGATATAATAACTGTCCACAATCTTTTTGATGCACTCACAAGTTCTTCATGTCATCGCCTTCATTTTCTTGTTTATGACAAATACTTGAGAAGTATTGATAAGTATGATATTTTTTCTCCAGTGTTGTTACAATTTTTAAGTTTAAACTCTAAGTAATTTGAGTTTTTTTATCGGTCTTTTTTTAGCAATAACAAACTGTTAAGTTTAATGATGAATCGATAGTATTATGTTTCTTTGATTCTTTCAGTACATTTAAGTTCTGTTTTGAAGAAAAGTTGAAGGCCCTAATGTATACATAAGCATCTTGTAACTTGGATAAGATAGGGTAGTAATTGATTCTAAAGAAATCAATCCAACTATTCATTTCTGTTCTTGTTTTGCTGCCCATCCAACTTATTGCCCGGCTCCATTAAATACTCTGAATTACTGTTATATGCACACCTGTTGATCCTATCTTATTCGCTATGATTTCAACTCTTCCCCCCCCCCCAACCCCAAAAGAGAATTACAAAATGATGTAAAACACAGCACAAACAGAGGGAAAAGATTTCTGAGATGCCCACTCAGGCTTTTGAGAGTCTAGAGACTCTTAAGCAAATTCATCGCTTGACCACTTCTCACTTCACCCTCTCCCTATACTCTGTTAGCTTCCCTGTTTTGTCTTATTGTTCCTCCCAAGCTTGAGCACACCTTCCTCTGCCCTATTTGGGCCCTTAAATGTGATTTTTTTTTTGGGTGCAAGGTAGCAATGCTTAATATCTCACTAGATTTGCAACCCCATGCTTCATTGACCCAAAATATGCCACCTGGGACGCTGAAAATATCATTGCTCAACCTTGGTTGGTTAATGTTTCATAATGTGAGTAGATAACAATCAACCTCAGCTAGCATTCAAGCTTTTTCAAACCTCACTTGAGCTATCTACTAACTCTTAGTGACAATGATCAAGTAAGATCTTTTGAGTAGCATAATTAGCTTCTTAATTGTAGGTAAAACAAATTGTTTGGACAATCTGGTCCTTAAGTTTGATTTTATAATGCTAATGTATCTCGTGTCAATTGGTAATTGTTATTGTTTGTATTCTTTCTAACAGGAGGCTTTATGCAGAGTCATAAAGAATTCAAAATATGCGATAGACACTTCAGCGGTGAATGTTCAGCTTGCTGATGGGGAGGTTGTCATTGATGTTGATGGAACAAATCCGACTCAACCAGTTTTGCAACACATAGGAATCTCTGCATGGCCTGGTGAGTCGTTGGAATTCGTAAAATAGGCTGCTTATAATCCACGAACGGAGTC
>QFDD01012267.1:0-10622 GCA_006871305.1 Vachellia collinsii
ATCTTTTAGACCGCACATGTTAGATGCGGTCTAAAAGATATTCTTTCTAGAGGTGCGGTCTAAAAGAGCACCTTTTAAACCGCACCTCTGAGGTGCAGTCTAAATGACTTAATATTTGTATTCTTATTTACAGAAATGTCATCGGTCATGTTTTTAGACCTTATCATTTAAAATAATTAAATTTAAAATAATTTAAAATTAAAAATTTTTTTATCTTCGGTGGCGACAAGAAGTCGCCGTTGAAAGATAAGTTTTGTCATCGCTGAAAGTCTGTTTTTTTGTAGTGTAAATAATTGAAATTACCTCAAAAGTGAATTTGAAGTATTTATTGAATTTTGGCTAGATAA
The DNA here is from genome assembly GCA_006871305.1 of Vachellia collinsii. Lineage (NCBI taxonomy): Eukaryota > Viridiplantae > Streptophyta > Magnoliopsida > Fabales > Fabaceae > Vachellia > Vachellia collinsii. The sequence continues at coordinate 348 of QFDD01012267.1, forward strand.
AGGAGTTATTAGCCAGATATAATTATGAAAAATATCAAAATGCATCAAATAATTGGGGGGAAACCATATTGACATTCATGTAAATTTATAAAATGGTTTCATGCCTTAGAAATTTAAAGTTCTAGGTTCAAATTAATTTTTGGGCTTATAAAATGAAATTATTATTCCAAATTGAAGGAAAACTGTTTGGGAGCCAATTTGGTTCCAATAAATGCAAGGAAGATTAGTATATGTAAGAAAAGAATTTTTGGATGAATTATGCCATTTTATTAGTTGGGAATTATCCAAGAAATTGTCTAATGAACTTACTTCCATACATGTCAAGAAATTGCCCCAAAATTCCCATCATAAGTCCAAAAAAAAAAAAGCAAATAAAGTTATATGGCCCAAAATTCCCTGCGTGTTCTAGGTCTGTAAGGGAGGAAGATATTATTAAAAGTTATGTGGCCCAAAATTTAAGAGGAAAAGACCCATTTAGCATCTGTGAGATTTATTTGCAATAAAGAAAGGAAAATGGCATGATTCTCACATGGGATTAAGAATTAATTAAAGTCCAACTAAGCCCATTCAGAAGTGGGGACGTGTGCAAATTAATGGGCTGAAAAGATGTTTTGCTGGATTTATTTGGGCTGAGATCAATCTAAGGAAACAGGGTACAAATGGTGGCACCATCTTATTGGTGGAAATCCCAAGTTATCAAATATAATTGAATGCATTAATATAACATCATTATCCATCCATCTCCTTTATCATTTTTCGGGGGGTGAGAGAGGGACAGAGCTTCGGGCAACCAAAAATGGCGGTGGATGTAGGAAGAAGAGAGAGAAGCAAAATCCAAGCTAAACCCCCACCAAACCACCAGAAATCCAAGAACACTCTTCATAAAAGTGGTTCCTTGCATAGAATGCTTCATTCCAATGGTTTTAGATTTCTGGGAGTATTATGAGCGTTGGGGACTGTAAGCTGGAGCAAAGGGTAAAGAAGCAAGAATCAAGTGCTAAAAGGAGAAAGAGGGCTTTGGGTTATCATAGAAGATAAATCGGTGATTTCACCAGCTAGCCTGATTGGAAGAAAAGGAAGTAGTGGAAAAAGAACTACCAAAGTAAAATTTTAAGGTAGCAACTTTACCCATTCTTATATTTAAGTTGTGTTTATATTTTGTTATGCTTTCTAGCTTACCATGGTTGAATATTTATTTTACTTTGAACATGTTGAATGACTCATTGAATTGTTTCATGGCCATGATTGACAATTCTATATTTTATATGCATGTTCTTGATTATATGTAAGCCTTAGAAATGCTATTTGTTAGTGAGTTAAGTGATGAAAGTATAACTTAATTGTTTGAATGGTAATTGTTTGCTACTGGGATTCTTTGAATCTCACCCATCAATAACTAACCATGTTAGGTTACAAGCTTCTGAGGGAAAAGTGAATGCAAGAGTCAGAAGGTAAGTAAAACAAGAGAGATAAGCTTCTATAGCATTATTTTGCTAAAAGTTATTAAATGTACAGTAATTATTATGAGTTGTGTAAATTCAATATGAGGCCTTTCATGTATATATGATATATAGTGATGAATGATAAGTGATTGTATGCCTAAGTATGGCTTTGAAAATATGATTTTAAGATGCATGATCATGACCATCCAGATTGAGCAGTTTTCAAGGTACGACTACTATTTGATCTGTTAAAGTAGAGTAAATGATCTCTACTGCTCCTGATAATTTTTATGGACGAAGTAGACACATGGGGCTTTCCATTAAATGCTAAATGAAGTTAATTGAAGCTCTATAAATTAAGTTATGAATTTGTGGAGTTGAGGCGCAAGGTGTGTTAGTAAATCAAAGAGGGTTTAGTAATTTAATAAACTGTATTAACTGCCATATTTTATGGACAAGATCATATTTTTCTCATGTAAAGAACTGTAAGAGCTTTCAAAAGAATTTTAGAGCACTCTCATACGATTTTTCTAGAAATAGTTATGATTTTTTAAAGTTGGATTGAAAATCTGAAAATACCAAATGAATAGTAACCCAATGGTCAAGATGAAAGTTTTTAATTTATGGGCTTTAATTATTTATTCACCTGAACGATAATGCTTTCGACTATACAATAGGTTGCGTAACTGAAAGGTGTTACATCTTTTTTGGTGAGAGTACTTCCATCTATCTTCATGATGTATCAGAGATGGTGGAGAAACAATGGTAGAAGGATCAGATTGAACTTGATCTTCCAACCTCTTTCTCTTGGCCGCCAACAAGTCTTTCTCATCCTTTGCATAGCCCCCTCGAGACATTGTGTGGGGGCAATCATTCTTGCGACCACGCTCTATTGCTTTAGCCCTTTTTTCCAAAGCTTGTGGTGTAGTTTGAATTCTACAGAATTCTTCCCAAGTGTCCTCATCAATAAATGGGTACTTGCTGCAAGGAGTAGGTCGAGGTTCACCATCTTTCACCTCATTATGCACATAAGTGTGAGCTAGCTGTGTCTTGAACGCCCTCTAGCGTGTGCAACAATAGGACTATGTCTTGTGCTTCAAGGTCTCATTGTTAGGAACATCATAAAAGAGCTGCAATTATTATCATTCAACTTGTTAGTAACAAAATGATAATTATCAAATGCTTGTAAAAACTAAGAAACATGTTTTTATACTCGTATTGTGTCCCAAATATTGTACTTCACACGCTCTGGAACATTATCCCACTCCACTTCCATGATGCTTGGCTTGTTGCGTGATAGGAGGCCAAGATAACTAATATATCTGGTTGCGTTAGGCTTGATAGGTTTCTAATATCTATCAAATTGAATTGGTATGTTCTGCCCACTATTCAGATCTTTGGTGATTTTCTTCAATCTTGTGCCACTTCTGCCCCTCCTTTGTGTAGATTGGCTACTAGACGCAATCGGCCTATTACTAAGGCCACTTTGACTGTCGCTAGGCCTACTATGATCCTCTATGTTCCTGCATATACAATAATACAAGGTAAGTCACTTAAAATAATATCACATGAAATAAGTAATTGAATAATTTTAACATAGTCTAAAACGAAATAACTAACTTAATGCATTAAAATGTCCAATCCTGAGCTCTTATTAAATTATTATCATACATGAAACTGTCCAATCATATAAATATTACTGTTAAAAGAGTTATGTACAATAAAATACCTCCCAAAGCTTCTAGAACTTCATTCATGTACTTCTCAGCTGCATCAAGTCCTTGGACTTTGGCAATCAAATCAATACGAGAAGCATAATCATGTTCACCAGGCTCAAAATGCTTCAGAGTGTCCAATAACTATGACAACTACAAAACAAGATAACATTGAAAGCAAGTCTAAGCATATGTCCTACACTGAATAGAGCTGACAGAAGTAAGGTGAAAAATCTTGAAAGAAGCACATACATAACAATCATGCATCCAATAAATGACAAGGTAGGCACTGCCTACGAAAGGAAAAAACAATTGCAAACAATGGGTCATTATTCATGAATATGCATGGAGTTTCCATCTACATTGTGCTGTCACATTAGTTACTGTTACAGCTAAGAAAATTTCAATTTTAGCTATATGTTACAGCTAAGACAATTTGGAAACTCAAACTATACGTGGAAATGACAATTAACTCTGATATGCCAATCAAGTCAAATTCCTTATAATAACAACACGATAATGCATATATTAAGTATCTTAATTAAGAAACCAGCATGCTAGTACAGTTTCAGGCTTGCAACACTCAATGCCCTGACTCTGATAATGAAGAGAGAGCCTGATAAAACTAATAATTAATGAGCACCCAATAAATTACAATGTAACTATATATGCTTCGCTCAATGCCAAAAGAAAACCTTCTAAGAAGTTAGGGAAAATGCTATGCTAATTGGTAAATATAGAAAGATTTAAATGGGGATAACAGATCACAGTTTTGAGGCTCAAATCACAGCACATCTAGCCCAATAATGCAGGGAGGATCCTACTTTTGAATTTCAAAACCACAGCCACTGAGATTCAGAACCGAGAGAGAGGGAGAGAGCATAAACGTACCCATTACATAGAGAAAATCAGTGGGTCTTAGCCTCTGAAGCAACAGTGAGCTGAAGAAGAAGAAGAAAATCAGTCGGCGTTGGGGTCTAAAATGGTGTAGATCTTCAAGACTATCTGAAGCAACAGTAAGCTCAGCGTCGGCGTCGGGGTTCAGCAGAGGACCTTCAGTGGGTGTCAGCGTCGACCGTCTGAAATGATAGCAGGCTCAACGTCGGCGTTGGGCTCAACAAAGGACCTTCAATGGGTGTTAGCGTCGAGTTCAACAAAGCCTAGAGTGGGACGGATTAGTGAAAGGGAAAGAGGATAGGAAGGAGGAACTGAGACAAAATGCTGAGGAAGCAGAAAATGAAAAGGAAATTGCAATGGGTTTGCACTTTATGGGAATATATCATGGGAAGAGCTTAGCAATCAGTTGACCAAGGGGTACCTCTCTACTAAGTTCACCAAGGGCTTCCTCTAAGGCAGAGATGATGGCGTGAGCTGAAGAGAAGGCAAGGGTGCAGGATTTGGTAATCTAATTTTTAAGAAGGTTTTAGACTGCACCAAAAGGGTGCGGTTTAAAAAGTATATATTTTAGACCGCACCATTTGGGTGGGGTCTAAAATGTGGACTTTTTGGGGTGCGGCCTAAAATATAATCTTTTTAAACTGCACCCTTAGCGTGTGGTCTTAAAGATTAAAAACTTGTACATTTAATTACAAAAATGTCACTGCTCATTTTTTTAAGCCGTTGCCTCTAAATGCGGTCTAAATTAACTTTTTTCCACTAGTGTATGGATACTTAGATAATCTTGTGTGTGTGTGTGTATTCTGAGTTTGTTAAGGAATTATGTGTAATAAAACCATGTATACTTAGTTAAAAGTTAACAAGTGAAAAAGGCAAAAAAGGGTCTAACACCCTTGCCAAGATCCTAACTTTAGGCTGCTGGGAAAAATAGCAAATGAAGTTCAAATAATTTTAAATTTTCCATAAAAATATTTCATATGGTAAGCTTCAAAATGAGACCAATTCCACAGAATTTGGACATTTGTACAAAAAGTTATGGCCTCCCAAAGTTAGGAGAAAACCCTAGAAAAATGAAAAATTACCATATGAATAGTACAATTTCACTTATTAAACTGTATTAAGTGGGTAAGAAATTGGATAAATTTGTATTTTTTCCCTATATATAATTTTATAAGCTTCATTTAGAGAATTGACCCACTCAATTTTGATTTTTCTAGAATTAGTTATGAATTTTCAAAGTTATCCCAAAAATCAGAATTTTTACTAAATGAATAGTAACTTTTGGCTAACTTTGGAATTTCGTTTCTTTGTTCCATTTCAAGTTTGGTAAGCATTAGAGAGGTTCAATAGTGGTATCTAATGAAGTTGAAGAGGTGACAAATGAGGTGTCACAAGCGGCGACTTTTTTTGTCACTACCGAAGGATATTTTCAATGGCGACTTTTGTCGCCGCTGTAAGTATTTTCACAATTATCAAAAAAAATAATATTTTATTCTGGTGACTGCCACATCATCACTGTTCAGTGTCATGTCACCGACAACTGCCATATCACTACCATTCTCTGCACATCACGTGTCGCCATATATATACCACATCACCTACGCCACATGTCACCACCTCGCACTGCCATGTGTTGCTAACTAATAAATCTAAAGGTTTGCCTTTTCTAGGAATCAAACCTCCAACCCCTTGATTGCATACATAAGCCTTTGCTAGTTGAACTATAATAACTTTGCATACTTTAAACATATATTTAAATATATATATATATATATATAATATTTTACTACATAATAAATTATAGACATTTACAAACACACACACATTTATATACATATTATTTGTACATATATCTATATATACAATATTTAATATTATTAGAAACTAAAAGTAAATTGGATGATAATTCTAATGCATGTGTTTGTTATTTTTTTTATATTTGTATTTTATTTTTTATATAGTATATTATTGACTGAATAATATATTATTTTAATATACTAATATTTTTATACACTTATATAATTATTAATTTCATAATTTTTATTTTTTAAATATTATTTTTAATAAAAAATTTATAAATAAAATAAATAGTAAATTTCTTGCCTTTTTAGTTGTGACTTTTCTGTCACCCTAAAGGTAAGAAATTTAAATAAATTTGAAATTTAAAATAAATTTTTTATTTTCAGCGGCAACATTTCTGTTGCAGCTGAAGCCAATAAATTTTAAATAATTTAAAATAAATTTCTTACTTTGAACGATGACTTTTCTGTCATCAAGCCAAGTAATTTAAAATTAAAATTTATAATAAATTTCTTATGTGTAACAGCGACGGAAAAGGTCACCGCTAAAAGGCCCCTTCAATGGCGATAATTTTTATTGTCATTGAAAGTTGATGTTGAAAGTATTTTTTTTTTGTAGTGAAGCTTAATGAGTCCATTAGATAAAAACAAAATGATGTAGTTCAGGAATTGAATAGTGCAAAGTGGAGAAGTGTTCTCATTACATGGTTGGTGAACAGGTTAGAGTATCTTTTAGGAAGAATTTTTCTTTAAGAAAGTCAGAGTTACTTGAACTGGTACACCTTGAGATTTGTGGAAAGTTTGAAGCTTGTTATGTGAATGGATATTGGCTGTCATCTTCACATAGTCGTGAGAGGGAGATATTGGGTTTCGGACTCCTTTCCTATGTTGTGAAAAATACAATGTTTAAAGCCTGTTTATGTTTTACCTATTTAAATGGGGAGGGGACAAAGTAGGTCAATTAGGCTAGAGGTCTTATTAAGAGGAAAAAGGTGGTCACTTGAGAGAGAAGAGATAAAGCAATCTCCGAATCCTCACAAAGCAGCTTTGATAAATTAGACTTTGCGTATTTATTAAACATTGGATGAAGTTGCAATTTTGCCAGCATATTCACAACTTCCAATGCACGATTCAGAACAATGGGATCATCGATTCGTTGTCTAATGTGAGCGAAATTGAGTTTGTATGGAGCCGTTTTTTTTTTTTGGTATTTTTAACTTCTTTATTCTCTATAGTAAGCTTGTAGTTTTGATTGTCTAGCAAGTTGTTGGCATGTGTTTGTGCATTTGATTGATTATAGTACAAGCTAATTTTCTTGATCTCTACAACCCGTAATGTTTACTTTTGAATTGAAGGGATTTTCATGTTAATAAATTTTAGTGTCTCTAGTACGATATCATTTCTGCCATTTTTTATTTGTTTCCCAAAAAAATCTTACAAATAATAGGAAAATTTAATATCCCTTCTCTCCCTCTAACAAGCGAAAATATATTGAAAGTCCATACTCTGTAAATGTAATATTTAATAAAAATTATCTTATTGTTTTACGTTAAAAGTATATAAATAAATTTAAATGGTTAACTTTTATTAAAACAATTCAGATTAGTACTAAAGTATTCAAAAATTATATTTTCCTAATTTAAATTTTTTAAAATTATTATTATAATTGTAATTTTACATAAAAATGTAAATAAGTTTAAGTTATTGAAATAAGATCTGAACGGAACCAAAAACTATTATTAAAATATTTCATAAAGTAAATATTTATAAATTTTGTAATTTAGAAAAATATTATTATAATTTATATAAAAATATATAAATAAATTTCAACTGTTAAGTTTGGTTCCAACAATTCTACTTTAAAAACTATAATAAAAATATTCAATAAAGTAGAGTTTTGGGAAAATTCCATTTGAGGACCATTATAACGATTTAATGTCAATCAATCCCTAATAGATTTAGAAATTTCAATCAAACCCCCCAGGACTGAAATGAAATTACGTTTTGTAGGTAAAAAAGCATTGTTGCCACTTATGTAGGGGTGACGGCTAGCCGCTGGAGCTCCAACCACTGAAAAAATAGTTTACATATGAGAGATTAATTTTCTTATATTGTGTTGTGAATTTCCTTTTTATTGTTGTAAATTTGCTAATTGTAATTATAAACTAGGTTGAGAATAAGGGATATGAGAGTTGTTAATTTTCTTATACATTGTTGAAAAATTCTTTACGTCTAATTGTAAATCAACATATCGCAGTTGTAAATTATTTTTCCAGTTGCCAGCTGTGACTTGTGCTCAAGGGGTCGGCACCGAAGCTAGCTCTTGCAGCCAGCTATGATTGGCCTTTTTTAAAAGAAAAAGAAATTAAGGGCAACAATGTCTTTTCACCACTAAATTTCTTTCATTTTGGTCCATGGTGGTTGACTAAATCTTCATAATCTTTTAGGGGTTGACTTAGATTAAATTGCTACAGTGGTCCTCAAGCCTTTTTGTGTAAAAGTAAAATAAGGCAACCAAATTCACCTTGGACACGTAATAGAGGCTCATATGGGATATCTTACGCTTCATCATGCCTCTCTTCCTCTATATATTCCCAAACCCTCATGGATCCTTTCCCAACATCACATATTATTACGATGCATACCCATTATGTTGTCTCCCTTACTTTGGCCTTCTTCTTCTTCTTCTTCTTCTTCTCCGGTATGTTCACATTTATCTACCTCTTCTGTTTTCCTTCAATTTTTCTCATATTCTCACTTTTTTCCTCATCTCTTCTTTTATATACATATACATACACATTACCTAACCTATATCTTTATAAATTTTCCATATATGCAGGAACTCAAGCAGCAACAATCACTTTCACCAATGACTGCTCATACACAGTTTGGCCGGCAGCTATATCCTCCAGCCAATATCCTGAGCCGTCCACAACCGGCTTCGAGTTGGCAAGCGGAGAGTCCAACGATGTGGATGTTCCATCTCCATGGTCCGGCCGCTTCTGGGCTCGTACCGGATGCTCTACTAGTTCCGGCAAATTCACCTGCTCCACCGCGGAATGCGGCTCCGGCAAAGTAGAATGCAATGGCACTGGCGGTGCTCCACCGGTAACCCTAATCGAACTCACTGTGGCTGAAAACGGCGGACAGGATTTCTACGACGTGAGCAACGTTGATGGGTTCAACGTCCCGGTGTCCATAGCTCCGCAAGGCGGCGGAAACAGCATGTGCAAGACGTCTAGCTGTCCGGCGAACATCAACGAGGAGTGCCCAGCGGAAATGCAAGTGGTGGACCCATTTGGGAAAGTGATCGGGTGCAAGAGTGCTTGCATGATTTTAAATGAGCCTCGGTATTGTTGTAATGGGAACTTTAGTTCGCCAGATACATGCCAGGCAACTGTTTACTCAAAGTTTTTCGAGCTGCAATGTCCTGATGCTTATACCTACCCTTATGATGATCAAATAAGCACCTTCACCTGTACCGGAGATCCAAACTATACTATAACGTTCTGTCCTAAAAATCCTCCTCCCCTCATGTGCATCTTTCACGGTTCCAGCTAATTGCAAGACAGAGGCCTTTGGAATAGATTGGTGAGCCTCGGGCGTGTGCACTCAACTTGGAGCAGTTTCTCTCTCATATGACCTATTTTTACAGTTCTATGGGGTTATTTCTTTTGTTTTAAAGAAAAAAAAGTTTAGATAAGTTATGCTCATGTCTCGTGGGCTCATAAGGGACAGGCATATCATTATGCTTGAAGAAAGTTTATAATTATACCTACAAATCACCCACCAATTAAATCATAATAGTGGTAGCGAGATTTAAAGTCTATGAACTATTATTCAATTCTTTATCAACTATAATAATTTTTGTTGGCCAAATCTCTGGGGGTATGTGGTTGATGTGGACCTATCACTGCCCCACATAACTTATGAGATAACTTGTCCTAAGTAAGGCCGCTCATCTTTGTTCTGCTTATGGTTGAGTCTAGGGGTTTTTCGTCATTTCTCATGTGCATAGATATTTCATTCTACCTCTTATCCTTAACAACTAACAAACCTGATCTTATATTTTAAGGACATGCAGTAGTAGCCTTCTCGCTTTCTTTATTCGATTTGGCTCTTCACTTTCTTAGTTTTACCACTGTACGCAGAATTGTTAATAGAATTGTTAATATGTAGTGATTCTGCATGTGCAACTCACGTGGAGTACGATCTAGTTTTATATACACACGTGTATATATATAAATAAAATAATTTGTACCTGTTTTTTTTTAAAAAAATTTGCCACCAATCTTATTGGTTATTTCTTGCAAAACTGAATATTTCAGTCGTAATAAATGTCAATGTTTTTATTATCCTCTCTTCTCTGATTAGATTTATATTTTACCAAGTAATTATACAAAAGAAGTTTTATTTTAGTTC
>QFDD01012270.1:0-10573 GCA_006871305.1 Vachellia collinsii
TAGTAAAAGGATAATTATACTTGGTAAAAAAACTATATATAAATATATGTTCTTGTTTTAACCAGGAACCAAAAAAAAAAAACATTAGCCTGCGTATTCGCAACCAAACTTTGGTTGAAATGTTATGGTCAGCTCTTGAAGGATCATATTTTCCGAAATACTCATCGTTCATGTAGAAACTTGTTCCCAATCTGCACAAAACAACAACAACAAAAGCAAAGTTTTCAACTCATCAGGAACCGTCCAAAAGTAATATAAAAAGGTGTATTTGCAAACCTAAACTAATATTAATATATAGCAGAATACGAGAGCAGGGAATGGTATCAAAATGCGATGATCACCAGTACATGATATATATATATATGTATCATGTATGTATATGAATATACACAGAGTACGTACTACTTTATGAGCAGACTCAGAGAGAGAGAGAGAGCGGAGGGAGAAATAGGATCATTTGAACAAAGAGGCACGTCAAAGAAGGTTCCAAGTTATTGAATCAAGAAATTTGGGCACTGCACACTCCAAAAGATTCCGCCACCAGAGCGGCCATTGTTTCAGTGTACTCTCTTCCTCACTTAACAACAATCTCTGATTGCTTGTATCCCTCACTCTCCTCTCCTTTCATTTCTTAATTATTATTATTATTATTATCATTCACCCTTTCATCCTCTCCTGCCTGCTTTTAATGCAGTCACATACGTACATCGTAGCATGTCTTCACTTTCAGCCTGTATAATTATTGTTACTTTTATTTTATTTTTTTCTAATGAGCTAACAAAATGAGAAAGATTGAGGGGTGCCTGCTGGTTTAAACCATATGATGAGTGAGCTAATGGGATGAGAAGATAGATGGATTTGCCGGATATAGTGGTAAAATCACGTCATTTCCTCTTGTTATTATGAATATTTTATGTATAGAAGCTATTAATTTACTCATAAGGAAATGTAATAGTTACCATCATGCTAGGAAATTTGTTTTATTACATGGTTATCCGATTAGATTATATTTAAGTATTGTCGTGTTCAATTAGAGGTTAACTTTTCCAACGATATTTTTTTATTTACATTCAAATGTAAAACTTTAAATTTAAATAGTCAAAACTCTTTTCATTAGAACCAATACAATACTAAGTTGCTCCTTTTGTGGAGATTAATATGTTTTAATCAAACTATATTTAGAGAGAACACAATGCTTATGCTGATTTTTTTTTTTCAAAGTTAAAGCCTCCCATGACAGAGAGGTCACCTTTTGAATTCTGAATCACCTTCCACCTATATTAATTAGGCAAGAGGTGGAGTTTGAGGAGGGGAAGATGAGCCTTGACTTTAATTTCTTGTATTGTTAGTTTAAGCTACTAATGAAATCCAGTACATGCTCCTTAAAAAATCATATGATCAGTGAGTTGGTCAGAGAATTATAAACTAAACATGGGAAATTGTCAAAAGAAAAATTATTTTTTTAACTTACTTCAATAATCTAATTATTACTGTTTTTTGTTAGTTTTAATAAACAGGCCTATATGATCCTTTGACCTTTCACAGCACTTTACCCCAAGAATATTGGCAATTAACAACACTCTAAGCTTGTTCACTTTCCACTAAAACCTAATTAATTAGTAGCTCCATTGAAGCTTGTCATTGGAAGGTTGATTCCTAAGATTAATTGTTATTTCGAGGGGAAAAAGTACTTACGTGCTAAGATTACTGAACTTAATTATATCTTGTTACACTACTAACGAATATCTCCATGTGAATACACAGTATAAACAAAAAACATTTCCCTTCTTTAATTATGACATGTTTCAAAATGGGGGCAAGCGAAAATACAATATGATAACTACAAGTCATGAGGCACTATCGCTAAATAAACTACTACAAACTTTAACAGATACATTTACCAACATCAAGTATTTTATTATATGTACAGTGCTTACCAAAAATTAAGGAGAGGCATAAAAACAAAAGGCACAAAATAAAGCCTTTGGATGTGCAATTGTTTTTGAAGATTTTGTATTTAAGCATTGGGAAGAGGCAGATTCTATGTTTTTAAGAAATAATGCTTAATTGTTAATCAATCAATCAATTAATTAATAATTAGGACCACATCTATATGCGATGTGGCTTTGAGTAAAGCGAAGTAGATTCATAAGCATATATGCTATAGCAATAATTAAAGCGAGAATTTTAACTCGTAGGGTAACTGTTTTAAATCCCTAGAGGTAAATTAAATCAACTTATAAATCAAGGAACTAAATAAATTGCTAAGTGGCGCACTAATACCTAGACTCATACTATGAACTATGAAGAACAAAGGGTCACACATAGCTTGCCGAAATGTAAAAGCTTAATTAGGCCTTAGGGGGTTAAAGTTCTTCTATTTATAAGTATTTTTAAAAAGTTATTCTACATCGAAGTGAGGAGATCAGATAAATAAAAAAATCTTGAAATATATATATAATTTGAATGTATTAAAGATGTCGAAGAATATTATCTTAGGACTTTGGAATGGTAATTAAGTTGGCACAGAAGTCGTTTGGCACTAAAGACAATCAGTGTACTCTAAGAAAGTATTTGGCTATAGAGTGTTGGTTCCATTTCATTCTTTTATATACAAGTTATCCATTTAATATAAAAGTTAGATAAGAAACTCACTTTGATCCTAAACACATATATATATATATAACTTCAATCTATTTTGTCCTCAAACCCCTGAACATTTTTATTGATTGTACAGTTAAAAAGTTTTATCAAAAGGCAGTTCTGATGCACTTAGTTAATGATTGTATTTAATTTATGAAAGAAAGCCGAGATCCATGTGGGTTGTATTAGATAAATCAAATGAATCTTAATTAAAAATATATAGATTTAAATAGATTAAAGATACATTTTTTTTATAGTAAGTTCTTTAAACATTTCTGTTTTTGAGGCAAGGAATAATGAATGAAGGCTTAACTTGAATTTTAGTACGGTGTTGTGAACCATATTAAAAATTAATTGGCATGGTAAATTAATGCATGCCAACATTCTGGACCAAGTTTAATCCGAAGCTTCTCAAAAAGTAACTATGTATGTTATTTTAACTATGTATGTTATAATTGGGTCTGATAAGTCAAATATTATACTCTTTCAATGTTCTTAAAAAATTTAAAACAAATTATCTAACCATAAAAACTCACTCATCATCACAACCTTCATAGGATATAAAAGCATGCTATATAGTCTAAAGTCAAAGCACATTAATCAATAAAACTGCACAACTCGTAATTAATGCATGTGTGCTTCGTGATACATCATACATATATAAATAGAGGTGTTTACTAATGTAGTTTGCATTAAAAATACTTTTCATTTAACCTTATTCATGTGGATGAATTCCCTTGGGGTTATTTTCAACTATTAAACCAATAAATAAAGTAGTTTTTGTCAGGTGAATATAATTGACGAGAATGGTGAGATATGGTGGCATTAAAAACACATCAACTAGAATATAGTAGATGTATTATCGATATAGTGAGAGGTCATAAATTTAATCTCGCTGAATAATTCAAAGCCGTTAATCTATTTCTTTATATAATTAAGAAAAAGAATATGTATATTTCTATAACTTTACACATCATTTCATATATAATCATATTTGGTAATTTACATTTAGCCTCTAAAGTGGTGCCACTCTCTGTCATAGGAGAGCTTTTTAATAGTAAGCCCTTGAAGAACAAGAAAGTAACGAGGTCTCATCTGTTTTACAGTGACTCGTAGCAAACCCTTCCAACATAGATGTTTCCCTGTTTTGACGTCTTCTCAGATCAAAGAATGATTCTTGGCTAACCTGCTATTAGAGACAATTATATTCAAATCACTAGTCGGATATTAAATGTAGCATAATAGCATACATAATTTGGTCTAATCACATTTATCAATAAAACGTTGTCAGTGATAAATAGTATGATACTAGCTAATGCCTAATATAAGACCTATTTATTTAATATAGAAATATTAATAAAGCTAAATAAATTATTTAATCATAACATATATTATATAATCCATCTGAAATACTTGTGTGTTCATGGATCATATATCAACTTATAAATAATGATAATTAGTTTAGAGAAAAATGATAAATATAAATACTTTATTTAATTTCTTTAATATCTCTAAATTAAATAATTGATCTTATATTAATGACTAAATATAGTATAGATAAATTTAGCTCTTGATCAGACTGTGATATAACTCATTTCTCTCGTCTGTGCAGGTTCGTCGATTGAAGTTGCTTAGAAACATTTGATGCATAACTTGTTGTAACGAATTTAGAAGTGTTGATTTATTTTATATAGATAATTGTGTTGAATTTTGATATATCTAACTAACTTGAGCTTTGCCTCTAATTTTGTTATTTTTGGAATATTATCGGTTTTGCGCTGGATACGAGTTTTCATAATTATGAATCTATGTATCTAATTTTTGGAATGTTGATTTGGGGTGGATGTGCTTCAGGCATACGCTTTATGATCAATCTGTATGTTTCCGTTCTAGTTATTAGAAGAATGATGATCAATTGATGAGATAAAATATTAACGAAAGGTAAAAAAGAATATGCATGCAACGCAAGTATTGAAATTCCCGCTCCAATATTCCATATATGATTAAAATACTTTATTTTCTTTGACACAGTACTAAACATACTTTATTTTCATATCCCATACATTGGCCATAACCATAAGAGATGTCCAACACACACACACACACACACACACTCACTATAGTTTGCTCTCGATTATTATTGGAGAGGTGCCACATTTGACGTTTCTGAGTCGAGAAATGAAGTCATATTTAATGAGAAGCAATGCTTGTGCTACTTGTCGCATGGTCACCATTCTTTGCAACAGCAATTGTGTCAGCCTAATTGAGATGAAAAAGTATAATATAGTATTTTTTCCCCCATAAAAAGTATAATATAGTCACTATGCAATTGATATATATATATATGTAGGTGATAATTAGAACTTAATTAGGAGCGTGCTTGATGATGATGAGCAAGAACTTGAGAATAGAAACAACACAAGGCAAATGATTTACCATATTATCTACATATACATATATGCTCACTCTAGCATCAATCACATGTTATGAGTCCTACATCTCAAAGACTCTTATAAGAGTTTAGCTTTTAAGTGAAAGCACACGATACCATAAAAAACAGCTACTTACGAAGAGTTTGATATAGATAAAAGGTTGAGTGAAGTAACGTGGTGTAAAATAGTCAAGAAAGTTAGCACTCACACGTGCTCCCCATCTTCTAGAGTTTTGAGATGGTCTCTTCCTTTAGATTTACGCTCATAACATCACGTTCCAGATTAAAAAGCAGAAAAAAGGAATGAAAGTAGCAGAAGATCACATGTTGTACCTCACGAAGTAATGACTCGAATATGTAAAGCTTGTAAAGCAGAAAAAAGGAATGAAAGTAGCAGAAGATCACATGTTTTACCTCATGAAGTAATGACTCGAATATGTAAAGCTTGTTCATAGCAAGCTTTACCTAATTTCCTATGCTTAGGAAAAAAAACGATGATGATCTTTATTAACTAACAGATCAGATGATAACAAACCCTCTTAAGGGTAAACTGCGTCAAAACTCAAACTCTTGGGATTACACACGAGGTGATGACCTAATGAGTTACAAACCTCTATTTTTGGTGAGGATTTGATCATCCTTTCACCCCCTAAACACATAAACCAAAAACCTATATAAAAGCCTCAACTAAGATGAGTTTAATTAATCTCTCTAACAACGTACCGTGATGAGTTCAGATGATCGGAATCCGCCAAACCACATAAAACATCTTTCCTCAGGCGTCTTCCACGTACCAGAGAGGATGTGAAATACATCAGCCTTTGCCCCTTTGCTCTTTAACGTACTGTGATGTAACAGCCACAACAGCAGTATGCAGATCTTTGTCTGCCATTATTTCAGAATTAAAAGGCCTTCTTAGGTTGTTCATCAGCTGTCGGTGCTCTCCTACCCACCGTTCATAGTCCTGTTTAAAAATGATAAGTCAGGCAACTTGATTTAAGAAATTGATAAATATAAAAGTTAATTAACCTTTTTAATCACCTTACAAAAAGTCAACTGGGGTGATATTAATCAAACCTTTTACATATCATAAGAAATCAAAGCCCTCAAGAGTATATTTTCATGGACCTTTTTCCCAGATGACCCACTCTTCCTCTTAGCCTCTTGATTCTGAGCGAGCCTACGAAAATTCTGAACACAACATATACACTTGATACAACAATATATCATCAATATATAATAACTAAAACTAATGATGTAATAGCATTCATGCATGTTGGTGTTTATTAATGTATTATTCATAGTGTCAATGCTCGCTCTTATCAACAAAACGAGTTATGTTAATAAAACTGAGAATGCTTGAGAGAGCTCGAAGAGCATTATTTTACATGTCGTAGTTGGGAAATGACCAGGAAGGCTCGAGCTGCTCGTCGCGTCGTCAAGATTCTCTGCAACTGTCTCAAAGTTTGCTGCCTTATGAGATTATCAGCCTGAGAGAAGATGAAGTATGTATAATCAGAATAATGCAGTTGATTTATAGTTTACAACTTTAATCACTAGCGTCCTTGAAGATATTTTGATACTTTTCAGTTTTCATATACATGTCCAAGTATTGGCGCATGTTGTTATAGAACAAGATATTGATATGTCAAGCAATTTGAAAGTGCTTTCATAAATATTCACACCCATATATTAAGCACGGTCTAGATTACTTCTAGAAGTATAGAGAAGTGATGACTATAGCACGTAGTGCGTTTGAAAGCCAAGAGAGAAGGCACTTGTGATTTATGAGACAAAACTTCTAAAATTAAGCAGTAAATTTATTTAAGAAGTTAATGTTTCTCTAGAATTTTTTAGGTTTAATGTTACTATAAAAGTTTCAAAACATAATAATGTTACTCACATGTTAAAAAACAAATGTTAAATATGAAAAAGTCATATTAGCCATTAACATTTTTAACGGTCAAAATGTAATATTACTCTTTTTTTTTTTATATTTTCGGGCAATCTTGAATTTAAAAAGGTTTTCAAACAATATTGTTTATAAGTAAAAATTATCGAAATAGATTTACACCTTAATCCAAGCATCTATTTATGAAACAAAACTTCTATTTCCGCAAAATCACTTAGAATAATGAAACTAGATGGCATATTATGCATGGGGTACCGCATGAAGGAAACTCTCGAAGTTGTGAAGCATGCTCATAGCAAGTTCCATATTATATTGTATTGCGAAGCATTTGCAGAAGCGGGGGATCCAACAGAGTTTGAACAAAGTATTATCTGAGGGAGAGAGAGAGAGGGCTTTGCAATGCTTCCATGCCGTGTGATAAATTAAAGCACGCTCGGCCATCAACGGACATTGCTGCAACTTATACAACTCCTTCATCTGCTTCTCTGTGGACGCCTCAAGCTGCTTTCTTTATATCTGAAATCAAAAAATAAACACATTTGTCTTGAGAGGGATGACGGAATATTCTTACACGTAAGCGTTGAGATTATATTTATGATGAGTTTTTGATATTGAATATATATATATTTGTGTGTATGCGCGTTCAACCAAAGCATGGTTAGGTTGTGTCCGGTCTCCCTGAGTTCATCACTTGATGGTTAAGGGCTAATGTTTGTAAAAGTAACTCCCGACTGATTTTTTTAACTAAAGTTAGGTAAAAGTCAATTAGTCTAATTTGATTTATATTTATATCGGTTTTTATATAAAAAAAAAAGTCAAGTTAACAAAATATTATTTTTGTCTAGGTAATATATTGGTGAAAAGTTGGTTTAAAATTGTTCAAATCTTAAACAATAAAAATCAAAAGCCAAAAGAGTAAACAAAAAAAAAAGTCATCACTTTATCTTTAAAGTGTTTTGATGTGAGAAGTCAGTTACATCCTGAATTATGTAAAAATTATTTGAGAGCTATAAATTGACTTTTCTATATTTTTTTAATTGAAATAGTTAGTTTTGACATAGTAAATGGCATGCCAAATACACCCTAAATAATTACTTATGAAAAAGATTGGATCAAACCATTTATCTTAAGAAGTTCAAATGGTGGAAATCCACCTAACTACATAAAACATCTCTCTGGTCTTCCACATTCCAAAGAGCATGTGAGGTACATTAGCCTTAATCCCTATGCCCTTTAACCTAAATAACTCATCATAATGTGCTGTTACACCCTTAACAACATGTAGTTCATCATCCTCCATTGGAGAATCACTCTCCATTCTTAGGTTATTGACCAGTTGTTGATGCTCGTTGACCTAGCGTTCATAGTCCATGTCAAATGTTAAGGCACCTGATCTAGAAGGTCCACTTAAATACAGTATTGCTTAACAATCATCCCAGAGCATTAATATAACCTATGACAACATAAAATTTCCTTCTTCTCAGCCACAAAGCACCATGCTGGTTTAATTTATGTTAAGTCCTATTATGATTCAATCTCTTAACACTAAGTTTGCGCGAATTCCTGCTTTGTGAATTCAATTGTTTACATGATTAAGATGTTCTCTTCTATATACATATTATTAGGTCCTGAAATGTAGGAGTTGGTGACAATTTTTGTCGCAGATGTAAGATTTCCAATCCATTTTATTCCCAATATTTATAATTCATTCCTTAAACTCTCATATTAATTG
This sequence comes from Vachellia collinsii, assembly GCA_006871305.1. Taxonomy (NCBI): domain Eukaryota; kingdom Viridiplantae; phylum Streptophyta; class Magnoliopsida; order Fabales; family Fabaceae; genus Vachellia; species Vachellia collinsii. The sequence goes on from QFDD01012270.1 coordinate 8,719, forward strand.
TGTTTATTAAGGGTAGTTTCCAACGCAAATGATTAAATTATTTTTTTTGGAAATCAACACATGTTTCTTACAAATAATTAACTTGATTAATTTTCTTATCCTCTGCACATGAGTTATCTTAGTTCCTTCTTTGGTTGAAAATCAAAGAAATGCAGCAGACAACATGTGTAGAAGTAATGTAGATATGACAACATATGTGCTTATAAAATTAAGTAAATGATTAACATAAAATTTTCAACATGTGCACTCTGCATATTAGGAATATCATGAATCAGTGAAGATCGAGTAAGCAGATTGCTAATTAAAGTTGCTAATTCACTCCGAACTTCAAGTGCTCATATGCTTATCCAAAATCAAAGCCTATTAATCATCCACAAATGTTCCATTTATTATGTACCCTAAAAGATTATCTAGTTCACAAATCAAGGGAAAGGAACTGATGAGTAGCACAGCAAAATAGGTCCAACCTCGTACACAAAGGCAAGCTAATGATAAAAACGGATCAACGAATTACGGTTAAGAATATTACGTGCCAATTGACATGAAGCTAGCTAGAAGAAGAAAAAAAGATTATCTACCATGCCGGAATATCCCCAATTACTGGCAACCATGATTCCCTTCTGATACGTGAGAAAGAGGTTGGCAAGTGAAGAGGAGACAATCTTGATGGATCCTATAGGAGAGGGCTCCTTTTTGGTGCATGATAAAGCTAATAATAAAAACAGGAACAATATTTTTATTTTTATTATTGCTTTATGACTTGGGATTTAGTTTTGCAGCACAGGTTCAAAAAGACTAGTATGAGAAATCAAGAGAAAACGCAAGAAGGCGTATTATATGGTGACTCAATTGTTGGTTTGTGAACATGTGATATCTGAGGATTGGGAAGGCAGATTCTATGTTATAAGAAATGCATATTAGTTGAAAGTGGCTTAGGATGGACCAACTGTATAGCGTGAAGTGCAGTACATCCATCAGCTTCAACTCATGGCTCAACGATTTTCAATCCTTGGGGTAAATTTAATAATACATGACTTGCTTTTATAAATCAACCAATCAATAAATTGCTGAGTGGAGCCCTACATATATATATAAATAGATATTGATAACCCTCGTATCACCGGCATTCAACACTTTTTCTTAATTTTATTATCGGACATTTAAATAATTGGCTAATTCAGATTGTGCCTTTACGATCAGGTTGCTTCTCCCTAAAAGTTTTTTTTAACAAATGGGATCCAATTGCAATCCGCCCACTTTATAGTCTAGCTGGTCCATCCTACTAATCACACGCACACTTACCCTACTAAACTTACCTTTTTTTTTTTTATCTGACCTACTAAACTTACTCAAGGAGCTTAGGTGTCACAGCTCACAGGTCAGGAATAAAAACTCTCATTGCAAGCTTGATAGTATAAAACCCATAATCTTATCACCGCATTCTTTTCTTCTTCTGGCATAACACAATATACCATCTACAAAAAGTTCGAATTCATAATCTCACACTTAATAAAGCCTTAAGGGAAGCGCTGGATATCATTTGAGCAATTAAAACTGAAAATGTGGGTCCAAGATCATATTTCACAATTTCATATTTAGCCGCCAATGGAGTTTACGTTCAGTCATAGGAGAGCTCCCACATTTGACAGTTCAGTCGTTAATTAGATGACTCTCCCTTGTTATTGCCAACAAAACGTCACCCATAATGCTTCTTTCCTAGTTCAACATCAGATTCTTGTTATTCATATTACAAAATGTACTCATAAATATAATCCAATATTTTGTCCTAAGTTTTCTAGTTTCAGTTACAACCAAACAACCAGTGTTCAAATGGGATTCCAATCCTCCTCACATT
>QFDD01012274.1:0-10070 GCA_006871305.1 Vachellia collinsii
CATTTTTCCAGTGGCAACGTATGGACACTTGCCAAGAGTATTCCATAATATATAGTCCCCAGAAATAACCTGGTTTCAACAAAAAAATAATAAACAAAATGTTAATATGAAGAAATATATCACATAATCTTTATCAATATGCACCAATAATGTAAAAGAATACCTGAGTTGAAAATTCCACAGGTGCTTTGACAGCTGGGTAGATGCTTACCTGCACAAGGGGCAGACTATCAGATCGATTGCAAAAGAGAAAAGATTCCACGGAGTAGCGAGGCAAGGTGTATTGTTTGGCTACATTCTAGAGCAGAAGAGGTTGGTTATATAAAAGGCATAGAAGTATGATGATCAAATGAAAGGTCAAAAAGCCATGCTAATGAAGCAAAAATTTCAATTTTTGTGAAACTCAGAACTAAATTACAGGACCATAAAACTTGAACCCAAAAAAGTCCTTTTAGCCAAAGTAGGCTCGACTTACGGATCTGGGATCAATGGTAATTCCGGATAGTGATCCACCAGCAATCCTGAAGGAAGCCTGTAATGAAAAATGCATCAGAAAATTGAATCTTTTTTATCAAGAGAATCTCACATCCACTTTCAAAGACATGATCCACAACAAATATATGTTCATTATATTTTATTTTCACGATTAAATCTATAACTTAACAGAGATAAGAAAAACATGGCCAATTTCTCCGAAAGCTTAAGTTGGTAGAAATGAAGCCCATTTATTCCTCAACGTGTTACTTAACTACCCATCAGATTGCATAGGATAAGAAAAATTAGAATCTAGAACAAAGACGCAAAACTGGACCATTAATAGCCTCCCAGACTCGAACTACATCTTGTCTCTGCCACTAGCCCCATGTTTAGTATAGCCATGTGGAATGTTATGACTAAGACAGGACAACATTTCCAATCACAATGGAAAACAAAAGTCTGAATAAAAATTCACAAATTCATTTTCATACACTGAACACTTCTTCCCCATAATCCATTGAGACATCTTTTTCCCACCAAAAGATAGAGTATATAGTTCACAAAATAATAATTAAAATATATCCTTGCAGCAATCAACTAGAAGCATATCCAATATGAGAAATTCAAATAACCAAAAGAGAGATAATGCAATTTTAAAATCCCATACAGGAGTGTTCACAAACCCAACATAAGACCAGATGATAAGAACTGCCAAAAGCCAAAACTAACTCAGAACAAACGTAAGCAACAATGAAGCAAAACCCAATTAAGAAAGGAAAGCATAATTTCATAAAGCATACTTTAGCATAATTGTATGCCTTCCAGCAAAATGGCTCCTCAAGATCAACTGGAGGAAGATCCTTGGTCATTTTCTCCATCAATTGTTCTTCATTTGCCATGTTGCTAGTATTTTCAGTTTCACTATCACTATCCTCATCAACACTGCTTACATAGGATGAAACAGACGAAGAACTCCTCTGGTTTTGCCCAGGGGCAAACTTGATTGTTCCAGGGAAAGTCACTTCAATACTTTTCCCATACAGTCCCCGTCCACTAGTCACAATTTTCCACTCAACAGAGTGATCAGAAGTTGAAACTGTCCCTGCAGATGGAGTCCCATCCAAAGACACAATTCTCCTATGAGGAAAGGGCATAGTCACATTACAGAACTCCATTGTCAAAGGAGCCTTATAGCCTTCCATCAGATGCAACTTAAACAGAAAGGCACCTTTATCCTCAGAGACCATTGACAGCTGATAAAAACCCTTTAAGGGTGGTCCAAGGGCACTAGTTGCCTGATAACGCATCAACACAAAATTCCCTAATGGTGGAGAAAACACCACAGCCTGCTTATCCACACCTTGTTCTGAAACTTGAGTGCAATGATGATATGACAAAGCCTCAACTTTTGAGGTGGTCAATCCTGCCAAGGGAAGTGATACATCTGGCATCCCTTCTAGTTCAGCTCGACAATTTATTTGACCAGAAACTGATATATTATCTGGAATCTCATCTCTATCGTACAGAGCTGCATTAACAGTTTCATGAATTGCAAACAGGATTCTTTGCCTTCCTTTATAAAGATATGGCTTCCAGGCCGGTTGCTTCTGGTCTGTGGAAGGCAAATCTGATGCTGAAAAGCCATTGGCCTTGATAGCAAAAATGCTGGGATAGTTAAGGTCCAATGGTGTACCTGTATAATAAAACAATTTTTTGCAAGAATCATGTAAATGCCGGCTCAACTACAAAAAACAGCTAAAATAATGAGATGGGAAATACCATAATAAAAAGTACAAACCAAAGGGCATTGAACTACTGATAAATGTTCGCAGTGCATCTTTATCAAAAAGCTTAGACCCAAGTTTAGGAGCATCTGCCATAACTGTTCCAGATGCAGCTGTGCTCACCGGGGAGGAAGATGCGGTGAGTGGAGCCACAGGTTTTGCCCTGGAAGAGATGCCTGATATCCCTATACTACCTGTTAGTGAATCAAACAAGCCTCCAACAGAGGGAGCTGCACTCACAACCACTTCAGGTTCTATCGTGTCACCAGTAATTATGTCACCAATAACATGTGTTACCATAAATGCCCTGCGAAGTGAAAGGAAAATACATATAAATTATGCACTACCTGTAAAGCTATTGTAAAGGAACACTGGATAAAAACTACTGTGAAGCTAAATCATGCACAAGGGAAACAAAGTTGGAAAATGATGCTGATGCCATTCAGAAATAAATGATCGCAACAATTTCTCTAACGCCAAATGGCAGGTCAGGTTAATCACCTAGATATATCATGAAATCCCGAAAATCAATTTACCCCTGTTTATGTCAACTTTATTATTGACTATTTCCTCCAATAAGTGCCCGTTAATCATATTCATACCGCAACCAATTGAAAAAAAAGAAATATTATTTGTTTTTTTTTTTTGGTGTTCTGTGGTAAAATGAAGTAGCGTTTTCTTATAAGGGAGATCAAATTTACTACCATCCCCAGCACACAAGGAGTCAATAAAAAAATAAATATCGCAAACATTTCTATGCAAATTATACACACTAATTTCCAACAATAAAACTAAGCAGCAGCTGCAGCGGCAATAACGAAACTAAGCAACCATTAAAAAAAATCACGGAAACTGAAGCTGCATATGCAAAATTTAGTAATCTGGCAATGTACGTGCAATTTGCAAGTAACTTACCGTACCCTGTGATCGATGGAAGATCAAGCAAGAGCGAGGACAAACTATCATCCAACCCAGGAGCATTTCCACAATCAGCTCTTTTACATAACTTTGCATATCCCTTCAAATGCCTAGGCTCAACCAACGGCAGAACAAGTATAATGTACGGCCCTCTTACGTGCAAGATTAAAGGCCATAAAGGATTTTTATCTCCCTCTCGTTCTTTGTTTATGTAAAGGCCTATGATATGACGTGTAATGGGATCATCCACCCAAGAATCCGATCCAGGAGACGACTGGCTTAAGCGCAAGCCGAACCCTCGCGCAGATCCTTCCCTACACAAAAACTGCAGTGTCACCAGCTGACAAGAAACTCATAAGGTGCATCCGTGAACAGGAAGGAAAATAAAAATAAAGAAAAAAAAGTCAAATGTCCGCTGGCTGACCTTTGCTTCCTTTCTAGAAAAGCAGCAGCGAGCTCGGAGTCGCTGGGTAACGGGGTGTATCCAGTGGCACTCGAATTCAAATCATCCCCGCTTGATTTATCAATCTCGCTCTTGCAAGCAGATCGCCACCGCTTCTCCACAACCGGGAATCTCCTGGTATTAGCAGTGGGTAAACAAAAAACAAAAGAAACTCGAAGCTCAGAATTCCAATAAATAAATAGCCCATGAAAATAGCCAAGGAAATAACCAGATATACAGAAGCAAACCCAACGAGGACAATCAAAGAATGTGTTTATAGTTGAGGGACAGGACGATAATTGGAGAAGCTCGCAATAAAAGAGGGTTGAATCAAAATATGAAGGGGGAATAGGAGTAAGGGAAGGAGTACCTGGAGAAAACAACAGCGTCGATGTTGTTGAGAATCCAGATAGCTCTGACACTGCAACGTGCGGGCATGGCTGGCCGGCTACAACTCCGATGACGCAGATTGTAAACAGTGAGAGCCAAGCCAAAGCGGTTCTGAATCTGTAAATTAAATGCAGAATCCGGCGAAACGCACCGTTCATCCGCCTTCGGGCTGGGGGGACATTGGAATTGGATGGGCCCCTTCTGGCAGCATTTTTCGTTATTTGTTTCTATGAAAGCATTACTATTACTACTATTTTCTAAACAAAAATTTGTCTGGGATGAATTACTAAGCAGGAGAATCAATCACCAATATACATGTAATCACCCGACCCAAAAAAAATACATGTAATCTCAAGTACAACTTATATTTATATATATTTTAGATATAATTACTATATACTCCATTGTTCTCCACTAGTCATTTAAGGCGCAAGAATCATATCCCAGTGATACCACCTATGACAATATAACTAATCAATGTAACGTTGTAAACAAAAGAATTAATACCAGTAAGGTTTCATTAACCATTTAAACAGTTACCATTAACAACTGAAATAACTATCATTAATAATTTCTAGGGACCTTGCTGATATTCATTCTTTTATTTAGAACCCTATAGTAATTTCTTCGATATAAATTGGTGGCCAAAAAAATACATTTTATCCCCTAAATGTTAAGTTTTTTCAGTCAGTAGGATTTTATCCAGTTTCATTCTGCGTGGAAACTTCATAGCTGCATAAGCACATGTTCATCGTTGATAAAATATCAGTGCTCTTCTTATACATCAAAGTAACACATTGGATCCCTTGTAAAACGATCGCTATTTTTAATTGTTAAGCAGGTTTCATTATGATAACTTCTTTTGCCAGATATCTCGATAACTATTTTAATTCACATATCGTTCTTAACTTTTTTAAGAGTATTAAATTACAATTTTTTTTTATTTTAAAAAATAAATTAATGGAAAGAATATCTTCTGTTAAATAATATACAAAAGGCAAAAGTATAAGATTATAATATATTAAATTCTGTTAAAAATACGAATTATATGATGATATATTAAATTCTGTTAAAAAAACGAATTATATGATGACGGCGGTTTTTGTGTTGAGATCGCAGATACAATTCGATGAAAGCGGCAAGATTTGCCTTGTAATAATAATAATAATATAGACACTTGTTTATTAGAGTCAACCAGCTACGACATTTTTCATACAACCTAGTTGAAAGCCAAGACTTTAGGATCATTCACAGTTTGTACAAGAAAGGGCTCTCAATCCCCCACGGCAATACAATCCGATGAAAGCAAATATTTCATTTCCACGGCAAGATTTGCCTTGTAATAATAATAATAATCTACTATGTCTATAGATTAAGCTAATATAGACACTTTGTTTATTAGAGTCAACCAGCTACGACATTTTTCATACAACCTAGTTGAAAGCCAAGATCATTCACAATTTGTACAAGAAAGGGCTCTCAATCCCCCAAGAGGCAAACAGCTTCTAAAACCAGCCACGAAATGTTTGGTTGGAACGCAAAACTAGGTAAATCTTCCATTTTCAGTCCAGAACCCACTTTTCCGCATAGCAAACATGGCCTTAAATCCTTAATCATATATTCTTTCACATGGCTAGCTATGGAATGTACAAGGAGAGTGGAGAAGGTGTAAAATGTCTAAAGGTCCACACAGAGGTAGGAAATGACAGAGCCTGCTCGACGCTTGGTCCGCTGGCTAACCTTCCACTTTTCAACCAGGACCTTCTTTATGTTTGGACAGCTAGAAACCACAGTGGCCACTCCAACTGAAGTTATGCCAGGGCAATAAACCAAGTGGCAGGACTCCAGCTTGGCGCAATTCCTTACCAGATGGGAAAGACCAACATCCGTTATTCGACGGCAGTGTGAGAGCACTATTTCTTTCAGCATTGGACAGTGCTCCCCCAACTCAGCCATTGACACATCGCTCAAATTCTGCCGTTGCGTACCAAATGATATACAGAATAAACTTTAGTTAAAACAGGCAAGCAGTAAAACATGAGAAACAATATCAAGGTAAATTGTTTGAGACCAGTCTTATATGCATGACATAGATCTGATACTGTTCGACGTCCACATTACATAAGCACGATCGTGCATCATGTTTACACTTTAAACATGAAAAGATAATCAACCAACCGGGGAAAAAACTGTTTCAGGTTGCAGTATAAATAATATTTTGACGCAAATAATCAAGGAATATAAGCAACTTAAGAACCACTAATGCTACCTATAAAAAAAACAAATAAATGAAAGTACTACTAGCACTATGGAGAAGGATGAAGAGAGAGTGGACAAGAGAAGAGTACAGACCTGCAGCACACTCACATCTAAATAACACAGTTGAGGGCACCCTCTTGCTATGGCTGTCACTCCAGCATCTCCAATTTGAACGCAACCACTAACATTCAGATTATGGAGGGAACAACCTTCAGCTATTGCAATGAGGGCCTCATCCCCCACCCTAAAAATTTAATGAAGATGTAAATATGTATATCCTAAGCAACCAGCAGTTTGCTTATGAGCCCGTTTAAAAAAGGACTCAGAAAAAATTATACAACATCTCAACATAAAATTATATCAACAGAACTGAGAACTTCGGTGGTGTGGAGGAAAACAAAAGCTGTAATGAGGTTTTACCTGTCACAGAATCGAATGCTAAGTTCTGTCAGTAACTTACAATGCTCACCAACAGCAATGATTCCCTTGTTCCCAATCTATAAATAAAAAAAAAAAAAACACAGGGAGAGTGAGAAAAGGAAAGCGACAAAGGCATGAATTCCTGTCATAATTAATTAGTCAATTAAATTATTAGAAAATGTAGCTTTGTAATGTATCATAGGTGGAAATTCTTGTGAAAGTGATAATACATCGACATTATCATATTTAGAGCTACCATTCAAACATTGACTCAAAATCCTGAAAAAAGGCAAGTAAGGAATCATGACAACAACAATAGTGACTGTGAAGCAATAAACACAAGAAATCCCTCTCTTTAATTTCTGCATTACCTCATAACATCGACGAATGTGTAGCTTCTTTAAATTCCTGCAACCCCTAGCTATACCACACATGGCTGCATCTCCAATGCTTGAGCAGTCTACCATGTGAAGAGCTTGCAAGAATTTACAACCCCGCCCAACCTCAAGGAGGGCATCATTACCAATCCTTTGGCAGTAAAGCAATGCCAACTCAGTGAGATTACTGTTCAACACAAAGCTGAAATTAACATCAAGTATGCAAGATCAATAGCAATAACTCGGCAGTATTAGAACTTGTGCCAAGAAATGTGATGTCAATACTCAATACCATGAACTGATTACTTGGCATCACTAATTTCACTTGACACCAGCAACATTAGTTGGCGCCAAAGAATTTCCATTTCATGGTTCCACAGATCTGTGGCATACCTATGACTTCCAGTTCAATGCATCCAGCATATTTATACACATAAAATAGCTTAAAGGACAACATACCGGCAAGATTTTCCAATTGATTCTATCCCCATAGTTCCAATGTTGTGGCACCCATTGACTTCAAGATGTGTGAGTGCCTCGCAACCTGCAGCAATTGCTTCCAAACCCTTATCACTAAGGAAATAACAATCACTTAAAGTCAAGTTCTTCAACTTCTTACATCCATTCCCAATTGCACGCAAACCCCTGAATGTAGGACAATACAAAAAGTAAAAATTTACTAAGTACTGATCCATCATAAAAGATAAGAGAGCTTATAGTCAATTATCAGGCACATGTGAGAACGGCTTATGACTAGATGTGGCACTAGAAAATCGCAGGTCATACTTCCTTGATGGTCATATATACAGAAAAGGTCAGACAACAAGGAAAGTATAATTGCTAGAGCACATCTTGCTCCTCTTAAATTTAGCCAAACCAGGAAATGGTCAATAGAGTCACACCTCTATAGAACTGTTTACAAAATTGCAATATGGACTTAACCCAGCGATGAGAAATTAGACTAAACATGAGATTCGAGTGTTTTTAACTACAGTCATATGAAGTGAATTTGAGAGGACGGAATTTGAGGAAAGTAGCTTACTTATCAGTAAATTTCTGAAAACTATAGAGAGCCAACAGCTCCAAAGACAGACAACGAGTTCCTACAGCCTTCAAAGCATCATCCGTGACATTTATACATTGCAGCTTTAGAACTTTCAAATGGGGACACCCATCAGCCACAGCAAGCACCCCTTTATTGTTGATATACTCAGAGTCCAATGACAACGTCTCAAGGGATCCGCAGTGTGTTCCTACAGCTTCCATTGAGATGTCAGTTATTTTAGCACAGGCTGCCACACCGAGAGACTTCAAGGAATTTTTCACGCCCAAGGCTAATTCAACCAAACCCTTGTCAGTCAAGCCTTCACAGAACCGCAGATTCAAGTCTTCAAGATGTTTGCAACACCGCCCAACAGCAGCAAGACCTTGATCTCCAACATAACAGCCCTAGAGGAAACCCAACGGTCATAATTCTACTTAAAAATATGCATTATTTGGAGCACTAAACATGTGACTAACTAAATATCGAGAGTGATAAGGAGAACAATGGATTGATAGGGAAAATGAGCATAGCATCAAAGCTAGAGAAGACATATACTTAGTCTACGTGGCAGTTTAACTTCAATATCAATGTTTACTATGGTGCAATAGGAATCATGGAAATGAGCAAAATATATGCCACATGTACTAAATACAAATATAGTATGTGCCCCCTCAAACAGATTAGCTAATCTATAGAGTCACAGGACCAATAAACTCAGAAAGAATACCTGTAAGTCCAACGCTTTCAGGCAGCTGCACATCTGAGCTAGGGATATTAATCCCTCGCTGGAGACGTTAGAACACCAGATTAAACTCAACTTCTCCAGCTTTGGAAAGCCTTTACCGAGAGCGGCCAATCCAGCATCTGATAAACATATTGAATCAAAATCGCTATCCTCGGTTCCACTTTTTCCAGTCAAGCAACGGAGCTTGAGCGATGAAACCGTAGAATTATCTGTTGCCCGCCTCCTCCCCTACTCAAACCAATGGAAAGAAGTCAAACAAATTCACAGATAATTTCGACCAACCAAATTTCCGGAACTCCAAATCCGTCTAATCTCATCGAATCAAAAGCGGTATTGTATTTGAAATAAGCTAGAACCAACTATTAAAATCCAGAATCATAGATGAAAAGACAGTTGATATCAGAATCAAGTGACTCACGAGCTGAATAGGCAACGAAATCGACAGGCGTTCATCAATGTGGATGTTCTTGACATCGGAGAAACGGCTTGCCAGAAGGTTGACGAATAAGTCAGGGGAACCGGTAGCTCCGATCCGGATAGTTGCTCGGCTGAGGCGCTCGAGGCGGAGCCAGCGCTTGCAAGCGAGGGAGCAGGCATCGCGGGAGGACTTGGAATCAAGACGGCGGAAGATCTCAACGATGAGCTCGTCCGGAAGACAGGTGTTAATCCGATCATGGCCTCGCATCGCTCGGAAAGCAAAATAGATACGGAGTTGAATCCAGATAATGGAGATCGATGGAAGAAACAAGGGAGAGATTGACAAGAGCGAGAGAAGGGAGGCAATCGGTGGGAGAGGCTGAGTCTGAGGGTAAGTGAGGTGGTTTGTTCGGGAAATGAGGGATGCATTACCAGCAATGCCCCTGGTTTTCTTCTCTCTAACGTAAGCACCCATGCAATATTGCAAGGGCAAACGCAAAGGATAATGCTAGTACTACTATCTTCGACAAGGAATCTTAAAAATGAAAATATAATAGAATGGTTTATAATCTTATTTTCAAAATATATTGTGAAAGTTATTATTACTTAATTATTTGCGTAATTTATTTAACAAAAGTCATTTACAGTTCTATATGTGACTGCTTTTTACTATGATGATGCCGTGAGAGTGTATGGATTTTTTTTATAAATATTTATATTCTGGTTTTTAATTCAATCATATACATGTGTTTGTTTTGTGAAAAATCCACTTAATATGATTATTATCATTTGGATT
>QFDD01012275.1:0-10848 GCA_006871305.1 Vachellia collinsii
AAAAAAATCCCCAAGGCAAAATCACTAACACATTAATATGCATGATTATCATTCATTTCATAGCTAAGCATGCATGAACATCTTATGCCAACATTTCTAAAACATTTTGCACATAACCATGGCATGTTGTAAGCACAACATTGCATGTTCAAATAACACATAACTAGCATGCAACATAGCATAAACAATAAACAATAATCAATGGCAATATTAATGTAAAGTTAGTAACTTTGCTACCTTAGCTTCTTAAATTTTTCCCTTGATTTAGTGACTTGCTTCTTGCTCTTTGAAAACTTCCCTTTGCAATTTAACTTCCTACACATATTATAATGCATTTGACATTAATAAAAAGCCATTATCAATGTATTAAAACACTTAAAAAGCTCCCAAAACATCTCTTAAACTCTAAGGGCTCTAAAACCCTTAACTTTGCCAGTTTCAATCCTATGACTTCCAAACATGTTTTCTCACTTCTACCCCATACAATTGTGCATTCTAAATCTATTGGAAGCATCAAAATCATCAAAAAAAAAAAAATCACTCCTTCCCTTCAAAACAGGTTTGGCAGAGAGGTATGGAACAAATGTAAAAATGAAGTTTTGCAAGATTTCTTTCCATACACTTGAATAGACTTGTTCCTAAACCTCTTTTCATCCATTATTTGAAACAAAAACACTCTCCACATGCAGATCAATTTCGTCCAACATGACCCCCTTAGGGTTTCGAATCCAAAATTTCACACACAACTTAAAACAACAAAAAATAACTACCAATCAACTCCAAATTGTAGCATCCACGTTTTCAAAATTGGAAACAAGCGCTAAACGACAGGCTACTGATGAGTAAAGGATCTGAAGAGTAAATAGAAGCATAGGAGATGCCAAAGGTGCCATCTTGCAAGTAAAAAAAACATAAGGGCAAAATGGTCATTTTGAGAAAAATCAAGAGCATTTTGACCAAAATACTAGAAAATGACCGCAGGCACCAGAAGGTAGAGAAAAAGTGACTGATCAGTAATTGAGGCTCAGTTAAGGTTAAATGGACAAAAATGCCTTTGGAAGAAATTCTTACAATAATTAATATTTTGGCTATTTAATGAGTTTTTAGCCAAATATTATTATTTAGACTATCCAGAGGCCTCAAAAATGTATTGTTAAAGTGGATAAAAATAGTTTTTGAGTGCCCTAATTTATAAAATTGTTTCAAGCAGATAGTCAGAATAGTTTGCTGGAACGGTAGTACGAAAGGCTGAAAATCTCCTGATCAGGGTTTTCAGAAGAAAATTAATTAAGGGAATTCCAGAATGAGTTTTAAGGAAAGAAAAATACCCTAATGAGATTATGAATTATGGGAATTTTTGAGGGTTTGATATTGTAACACCAAGAGCTGCTAGGGACCTAACACCCTGAGTGGGTGAAGGGGGAAAGGAGATGCAGTAGGCAAGGTGCACTTAAATCCCACATCGGTTAGACCCTTTCAAAGTAAAGGCCATATATGTAGTCGGGGCGTGGCCTTTGACATCCAAGACACCTTTTGAGTGACTGTGGGATCTTAAAAGGACAAAGCCTTATGCCTACGGGCAACTAAACAAGGACAATACCTTAAGATGTTATAATAGTCCCTATTTAGCCACCTGTTGGCACAAGGTTTTCCCCTTTTGGGATCTCATAGTCACCCAAAAGGCACCTCGGATGTCAAAAGCCCCGTCTCGATTACATATATGGTCTTCACTTTGGATGAATCTAACTGATGTGAGACTTAAGCATACCCTGCTTACTACGTCTCCCTTCCCCCTTTACCCACTCTGGGGTCCCTCAGGATGTTAGGTCCCTAGCAGTGTTTGGTGTTACATAGAAGAATGAAAATTTTTAACTGTATCAAAATTGTGTGCATACAACCTCACGTGCTCAGTTTTTCATGAGGATTACAAGGATGTGGTTAGTTTTTTTAAAATTCATCCATTTAGGCCAAAACACCTGATCTTTGTTTTGGGCAAGTTTAAGGCCAGAAGAATGAAAATTTTTCACTGTTTCAGAATTGTGTGGAGACAACCTCTCTTGCTAGGTCTTTCCCTATCTCAAAATAGCGTGGAAACAACCTCATGTTCTCATCTTTTCATGACGATTCTAAGGATGTGGTTTGTTATTCAAAATTCAATCATTAGCGCCAAAAAAGGCCTAACCTTGGTTTTAGGCTAGTTCAAGGCCAGAAGAATTAAATTTTTTTCACTATCTCAAAATTTCGTGGAAACAACCTCACGTGCTCAGTTTTTCATGAGGATTACAAGGATGTGGTTAGTTTTTTGAAATTCATCCATTTCAGCCAAAAAATACTATCTTTGTTTTGGCTAGTTTAGGGCCACAATAATGAGAATTTTTCACTGTTTCAGAATTGTGTGGACAGAACCTCTCTTGCTAGGTCTTTCACTATCTCAGAATAGCATGGAAACAACCTCATTTTCTCAGTTTTTTGTGAGGATTCCGGGGTTGTGGTTTGTTATTGAAAATTCAATCATTTGGGCCAAGAAAGCCCGACCTGGGTTTTGGGCTTGTCTAACTCAACAAGAATGAAGTTTTTTCACTATCTCTTAATTGTGTGGAACAAACTTCACGTGCTCAGAATTCATGAGGATTACAGGGATGTGGTTAGTGTTTTCCAATTCGTCCATTTCGGCCAAAAATGCCCGATCCTCGTTTTGGGCCAGTTTTCGGCATCACAGTGTCAAAAAACACCTGATCTTTGTTTAGGGTAGCTTAGGGCGAGAAGAATGAAAATTTTTAGATTTTTTTCAGAATTGCGTGGAAACAACCTCTCTTGCTATGTCTTTCCCTATCTCAAAATAGCACGGAAACAACCTCATGTTCTCAGCTTTTCATGTCTATTCCAAGGATGTGGTTTGTTATTCAAAATTCAATCATTTAGGCCAAGAATGCCCGACCTGGCTTTTGGGTTGTCTAAGGCAAGAAGAATGAAACCTTTTCACTGTCTCATAATTGCGTGGAAATAACCTCACATGCTCAGTTTTTCAAGAGGATTACAAGGATGTGGTTAGTGTTTTCAAATTCATCCATTTCAGCCAAAAACGCCGATCTTTGTTTTGGGCCAATAGATTGAAACTTTTTCACCATCTCAGAATGGTATAAAAAATTACCTCTCTTGCTATGTTTTTCTTGAGGATTCCAAGGATTTATTTTGTTGTTGAAATTTCAATCTTTTGGCCCAAAAAGGACCGACCTTGGCATTGGGCTCGCTTAGCACCAGAAGAATGAAACTTTTTCACTATCTCATGATTGCGTGGGAACAACCTCACGTGCTCAATTTTTCATGAGGATTACAAGGCTGTAGTTAGTGTTTTCAAATTCTTCCATTTCGGCCAAAAACACCCGATCTTTGTTTAGGGCTAGAAGAATGAGAATTTTTCAGTGTTTTAGAATTATATGGAAAAAACCTCTCTTGCTAG
Organism: Vachellia collinsii; assembly: GCA_006871305.1. Taxonomy (NCBI): domain Eukaryota; kingdom Viridiplantae; phylum Streptophyta; class Magnoliopsida; order Fabales; family Fabaceae; genus Vachellia; species Vachellia collinsii. The sequence continues at coordinate 3,461 of QFDD01012275.1, forward strand.
GCCTTTCACAATTTCAGAATAGCGTGGAAAAAACCTCATCTTGTCATTTTTTTCACGAGGATTCCAGGGATGTTATTTGTTGTTGAAAATTCAATCATTTGAGCCAAAAAGGCCTGACCTGGGTTTTGGTTTTGTCTAAGGCCAGAAGAATGAAAATTTTTCACTATCTCATAATTGTGGAAAAACAACTTCACATGCTCATATTTTCATGAGGCTTACAAAGATGTTGTTAGTAATTTCAAATTCATCCATTTCAGCCAAAAACAGAGAAGAAGTGTTGATTTCAGGCAGAATACTCTAAAGGAGTATTCGACTGAATTGAAAACAACTATTCCTATTTGACTTATTCTTTGTTCAATTTCTTTACTAACTTCTTTTACTTCTTCTTTTGCCCTTAATATTATTTCACTTTCCTCCTCATTATCTTTGTGCCTTTTTATTTCTAATTTTTGTATTTCTTCAAATATTGTCCATAAATTCTTATTTACCATTTCTTGTCCTTTATTGATTTACTCTATGATTACTCTTGTTTGTTTAATATTTTCATCCCTTGTTTGCAAATGTATTATTTCTTTAGTTATATTTTTTATTATCTATTTCTCTTATTATCATATTTATCTAGAGATTATTTCTTATGTATTCTATATTTGATTAATATTTCCTTTTACTCATTTTTTATCTTATATACTTTTTGTTCTATTGGTTTAGAAATTTCTTTTAATCTTTTTATTCTGTCTTTAGGATATTCTGTTTCTATTAATATATCTTTAGGTAATTTTTCTATTATTTGTTCTATCGTGAATACTTTAATGAATCTTCTATGTTTATATTTATATAACTTCCTACTTGTTTCATCAAATACATTTTAGTCCAATTTATCCTTCTCCTCCTACTATAAAAGTTACTAACATACAATCATCTTCATTATAAGAAGGTATATAAGAGTCCATTGGCAACTTATTATTTTCTATTCCATGTATTCTAGGTTCCATTATTTTTATAATATTCATATTGATAAATCTTTTAATCTTTGAAGTATCTTATTGATTCTTGTCTTTTTTATATTCCTTCTATATCCAAATTTTAAGGTTTAGTAAATATTTTCTCTGTTTTCTTTAAAATTTTAAAGCTCCCGGAGGCAAAGGCATTAACACAGATAAACAAACAATTTCAACAAATAATGGATCAATGAATTCATATTATCATCTTGATACCATATGATGACAAGAGATAAGTGTGAAAAGTAAAATTACTTAACTAAATATTATTACATAACTAATTGGATCGTCAAATTTATACAATTTGTTCAATTTGTCACCACTATCATAAAATTATGTGTAACCATCCTTGCATGTGGACTTTGCATGCATGTTTCATTTGATTCATGCTGGCACTTGGTTGCGATTGAGTTGAGAGTGAGTTTTAGATTTCCAGGAGTATTCAATTTGATAAAGCTTTTAGTTAAAAAAATGTCAATTAGATGATATAAAGAATTATCAATTTCATTTCAATCTCAAAGTCAAAAGATGCAGCCATGTGAGAATATCTTAAGCATTATCAATTTTATTTCAAAAGGGTTATAAAGGTGAGCAAAAGATGCAGCCTTGTGAGAACTGTGAACAAACTGGGGTGCTTGAGATATGGCTCTTGTGGGCTTTTGTCTTGTAACACTTTGCTTTGACCCTGTTTTATTGAAAAAGAAGGGTGCAAAACAGAGAGAAGACATTACTATGAATTCTTGAATAAATCATTGAGAGTGGTTTCCTAGTCTTATTCCCAAGGTTAAGGGAAGAACTGCTTTACTCAACTCTGTAGCTTACATGTCATCACAAGTTCGTTACATTGTGGTGTCAAATATTCCAAGCCTCACATCTATGAGGCTTGGAATATCAATTGAGCCAAAAGATAAATAAAACCTGTTGGGCAGTGTGATTGGGCATATAGATACCGCCACATGAGATGGTCAAAAGGGGAAATATTGAAGTCCCACACAAAAAAAATTAATATCAGAAAGATCTTAAGAAGTTGTTAATGATAGCTACTGCACTTGTCAATGGTGCTCTTTTACTTGTTATTAACAACCTCTTAGAACCTTTCTAATATTTATTTTTCTTACGTGGGACTCCACATAATTCCCCCTTAATAAAATGGTACCACTATATATGTGTGTGTGTGTGTGTATCTTACCTCTTATCCTTACCATAAAAATTAGTTAATTTTCTTGAAAATATTAATGAAGCAAATTAATTAATCTATCTATCATTTTTTTTCTAAACTAATTTTTTTAACTTATAAACTGATGTAATCTAACGATACATATAAAGTAGTCACTTTTTCATGACACAATTAGAGATCAAGTTGTACAGACTTTACGATCCAATTATTTATATAATATTATTAGTTGAACAATTTTACTTTTCAATAATATGTAATATATATTCCTTTATTCTATTTTCTATCATTTTATTTTTCCCTAATTTTATCACAATATATAAAATAATATATATTTATTATTTAATGAGTTTCATGTCTTTTTAAGTAATTTTCCACCAAAAGTCACTTCTCTAACGTTTATCTAAATAAATTATTCTTTTTACAAAAAGTCACTTGTTCAACATTATCCAAATATAAATATGATTTCCTAAAAAGCATTTTGAATATAAGTGATTTCTTCTTACAATTATCCAAACAGACCTCTTGCATGTGCTTACCCCTGTGCTTATTTCAGTGTTGCTTCATTTCTTTGACCAGCCTAGAAAAATTTGAAATATTTAGCATGTTGCATGTGCTTACCCCTATGCTTATTTTAGTGTTACTTCATTTCTTTGACCAACCTGGGAAAATTGAAATATTTAGCATGTTGCGTGTGCTTACCCCTGTACAAAAAAAGGGACAAACAATTCAAGCCGAAAATTAGCAAACTGGTCATGAGTTTGGTTGGCCATCTAGATTGAGAACTAGGTTGAGCCTCCCAAATAGTTGGATGGGTTAAACCAGTTTGTTTTTTGTTTTTTTGGGAAAAATCTAGAAGCTAGAAACACAGACAAAATGGAACTAGAGTGAGAATATGTGATCCATTAATTTTTTTTAAAAAAATGTGGTAATAAAACTAGCATTTAATTCTCTATCTTTTATTTAAACAAATTTAATCATGATGATATAAGATAGAATTAATTCACTTTATGTTAATTGTTTTTATCGTTGATATTTAATTAAACTCTAAAAATTTAAAATATAAGAACAATAAGATAATATTCTAGGTTTTACCTATTAAATTTTATAAAATATAATATAATATACTAAATTTTATTATTTGAATATAGCTGATCTGACTCTAGGTTGATCTCGATCTGACCCATCAACCCTTAAATCATTATTTTACCCAATTCAATATTTGATCCTATTTTTTGAACCTTGGTGCTTACGCTTAACTTGTGCAACATTATGTTATCGGACACTCAAAAAAGAAATATACGCTAATTTCACAAGTAATTCAAAATTTATTGTCTATTTATACATGAGTCCTAGTGCATGTTTGTCAATGATTTGGTTTGATTCCATTAATAACAAATCAAACTTTCATCCACGAACATTTGCCAGAGATAGTCTTTTTATCCTTTATAGTCACTTTCATATACATCATCAATATAAGGGGAAATTAGTCCAAGGTAAGAAATGCATGACATGTTTGTTTCCCTTTTCAAAAAAAGTTTGAAAAAAATTGGTTTGCTATTTTATTCTTAATAAGGTTTTAAAAATAAAAACTTCTTTTGTGAAAAAACAAAACAATTTTTAATTGTTTTTTGTTTTTCTTTATTTCTTAATTTTTGTTTGGAAAAATTGGAAAACCTTTATTCTCCGTTGATGGCTGTTTTCCCCAATTTGTTTTAATCAAACCTTCATTCTTCAGTCTAAGTTTAATTTGAATATAGTTTTTTTTAAAACCAGTATTCACATATATTTTTTCTTATTAAAATTGGTTTTAAAAAACAAGTTTTGTAAAATAATTTGAAAATAAGAAAATAGAAAATAGAAACAAAGAAACCCTTCAATTCTTTTTCCAATTCTAAATATAATACCTTATTTGCAGTGTAAGTTACATTGTAAACAAGATCTTATATTTAAAATTAGATGGAGTATAAACAAATTTTAAATATTTCATGTGGGAACTCTGCATAGAATCAATTATTATGATCAAGCTAAAGGTTTTAGATATATATCTAGGATGCATGGGCGAAATTGTTGCGAGGAGAAAACATTATTCACGCTTTAAATAATTGAGACATCAACTTTTAGTTCTTTTTAGTCAACTTTCAATAATATTGAGGGCCTCTAATAATATTTCTTTTAATTCTAACTTTTGAATTGTTATTTTGTTTTGCACAATTTTGGTTATGAATTTTACTAATAAATTAAGACATAAAAGGGTAGGGTAAAGAGAAAAGTTTTGTAAAAAAAAAAACAAGAACAGAAAAAGAGCACGTAGAAAGGGATCATGCCAAAAAAGACAGAAGAAATGGCATATAGGTCAAATCGTAAACTTCAAAAATCCTAAAAAAAAGTCTATAGACTTTGTTAGATATTTGATAGAAATGTATACCCAAATTAGAATCTATATATTTCGATTGGATTTATTTAGGATTTTCTCTAACTTTTAATCTTTATTTTATTGTGTTTTACTTTTTTTTTATTTATGATATAATTCAATTGAAGAGCAATATCAGCTTCGAAGTATTCAAATCATTTTTTGTTAAATGGGCCAAAAGCCTGCGGGCCGCCCCCGAGCCCGCTAATTCAAGGCCAGGCTTAAAAAAATCAAGCTCTTTTATGTTAGCGAGCCTAAACGAACCCAAATTTCTATATCTAATTATAGAGCAATATTCCCCCCCCCCAAAACCAATATTTCCCTTTAAAATATATCCAATGGAAGGAAATAGGATGTAAATATAACTCCATCAGCTCATAGTATGTATAAGTTGAATTCTTGCCTCAAAATCATTTGGTGAATAAAAACCTGATGTTCCAAGCGTACGTACTACCCTCCAATTTATATGAATGATATGAGCAAGATTATACTACTCAATAATCTAAATGTTGCTCTTACTGCCTTTTTCTATTTAATGCCAATTAAGACGGGCTGGGCTCATCTTTTTAGTATGCACATATAAAGGTGGACGTACCGGAATAGATAGCTCCATGCTTTTAATGCATGCAATAAAGAAAGAGTTTATATGTATATCACTTTACCCTTCGATATTATTGTACTATGTGGGTCTTTATGTTGTGTGTGTGTATGTATACAATAGATATTTTTGTTGTACAGAATATATAAATGATATCGTTGTATAACTATTTGGTATTTGTCCTATACATATACATTTCCAAAAATTAATCATTTGATTAGTTTTGATTTGGTATTAATTCAATCCATAAACTTTAATTAATTTATTACAACTCAATCCATGAATTGACTCAATACAATTAAACACCTATATATATAGTTTTAACCGGGCAAAATGTTGATCCTACAATTTCGAAAATAAAACAATAATTCATGACTAAAGTTATTCTTTTTTTAAAAAAAAAAAACTTAGTATAGACTGATATTGTTTCAAATGGTTAACTATACAAGGATTACACTTCACTGAGTTAAAATTATAAAGATTGAGTTATGGAAAATTAACATTTAGAAACCGAGTTATCGCTCTAAGACAACAACATAGCGATAAAATGATTAATTTTCACAATATCTTATCTCTTATGTACCATAATTGTTTTAAAATTGGAAGAAGGAAAGAGACTAATTGTTGTGCATGTGTGAGTGGGGAAAATATATTTCCCTTTTTCTGACAATCAAGGTTAAGTCAACTGTTAATACAAACCAAGACATCTGTTGACTTGAACTTGATTGTTAAAGAAAAGTCTACATTGCAACAATTTTGAAAGATTATCTGTTACATTGCTTCACAATTTTCTTTAGGGTATCCATAACTCCTCTAAGTGACTATACTAGGAATTATGTTTTCTTAGGGTAAAGTGTTTGGCTTCTCTTTATTCTATTATTTTGTTTCATTTATGTAACCCCAATTGTACTATCCATTTGAGTAATGATATTATCTTTCACTCAAAAAAATATCTAATAATTATTAAAAACATATCAAAGCAATAAAATCATAGATGCATTGGCATGAATATATAACAAATGAGGGGTTAAAATATATGTTTTGTCCTTTAAGTTTAAGTTTCAATTCAATCATTAAATTCATGAATTGTGTTGTTTATACTTTCATTTTATCTCAATTAGTTTCATTTAGCGGATAATGATATTGATTTAATAAAATTTAAATGATGACTGTTCAATTAAATGCTTACACGGCAAGAAAATGCACAACCCATATAATTTTAAGATTTTAATCGTACGTGTCACCCACTTAATTTTATTATTTTATCTAATTGACAAGCTTTCTCCAAGAACCATATGTCCTCTCTCCCCCTTCCAAACCCTCTTGCCCAATGCCCTTATCTTGAACCTAATGACTTATTGTCAAGGTTCAAAAAACTGGACTGGGCATTGAACTGGGTGAGACAGTGGTTCAAGGGTTGATGGGTCACACTGGGTTCAAGCCGGAGTTAGACTGGTTATATTAAAATAATATAATTTAGTAGATTATATTTTATTTTAAGAAAATTAATAGATAAAACCTATAATATTATTTTATTTTACCCATATTTTAAATTTTTAGAGTTTAATTAAATGTCAGTGATAAGAAAATTGAGATGAAATGAATTAATTTTATCTTATGTCCTCATGCATAAATTTGTTTAAATAGAAAACAGAAAATTAAAGACTAATTTTGTTACCATATTTTTTTAAAAAAATTAATAAACCACATCATCTCACTCCGATTCCCTTTTTTCAATGTTTTCTAGCTTTTTAATTTTTTTTAAAAAGGAGGCAAACCGTGGTTCAACCGGTTCGAACGGTTTATGCATGAGGACATAAGAAGAGGGGAAAAAAATAGGAAAGGAGTGCCCTAAAAAAGAATTGAGTATAAAGAATTGAGAAAATTATTTTTAAATCCAGTGGAAATTCACAAATTCTAATTTAATCCAACACTTTAATCAAATCCCTAATAAGATTTATATGCCTTATTAGAGATTTTTTTTTCATGTTGTTAAAAGACTATAACACCCCTTTGTTATTAAAAATGAAAATTGAAGGTAGCTGTTTGCCTACTTTTAATTACAAATTCACATAGACTTTTAACTTTAATTTCAAAATTCATGCCTTTTCAATTCATTGGGATCTCAACTTTTAGTTCTTTTAGTTAACTTTCAACAATATTGATGGTATGTTTTGATAATTTATCTTTCAACCCTAACTTCTG
>QFDD01012277.1:0-11442 GCA_006871305.1 Vachellia collinsii
ATATATATATATGTTGCTTCTGTTCCTTATTCATCAGAATCCAACTTTGTTGACAAGCACAGCGACTACTGAAACATGCTTCCGTATATTGATGAATAGATTGTACATCGGTTAACTGATACAAACTACAACCTCCAGACTTGTATAATACACATTAGAGATATAAAATATACAGTTTTGTTCAAGGCCCATTTTCTTGGGCTATTTTCTACAAACTTCTTATATATCCCCAACAAGAGAAGCTTCAGACTTGAGACTTCCCTCCTCGTCCTCCCTTTCTTTCTACCGCTTCTGCTCAATTTAAGTCTTGCTCAAGACCAGGTGGGACCTCCCCTCCTCGTGCACGCAACAATATAATTACTTTAGATAATGACCCTTTGACATCCTCAATTTTACTTATAATCTACCACCAAACCCGAATCCATTCGGTATATGCTACTGTCTAGGGTTATATATATATATATATATCCCTTCATTAAATAAAATATGCCACATACATGATATGTAGAATTTTGTTCCACCAGTTGTTCTAGTATACTTCTAATCTCCACGCGTTCACGTCTTGTAGCGGCTATTACATCGGAAGCTTTTAATAACTTAATAAAGTCCTATAGTTGTGCATATATTCCTCCTTGCTGTCTTCTTTTGTAATTAGCATCAACTCTTTCACCCACCCGTTCCTGAGTTAGAAATATTCTGATTATTATTTTTCCTCATTATTTCTTCAGAATCTTCTCCTTTATTTCTTGTTTTCTCCCATCTCTTTAAGCAGTGTTCCAACTTCTCCCATGAACATTTTCTTTACATTTTTTAGTCCTAGCGAGACGGCAGACAGCACATGATAATATATATGATTTGTGCAGACCAAGATGTTCATGGCACGGATTGAAAAATACGGAAAACAATAAGAGAAGAGAAATGTTGAAGAAAAGAAAGAGACATTGAAAAGAATTCAGATATTTTATGTGTGTATGCATCTTGGAGATATCAAATATATACATCAAATATACACAAGGTATAACACAAGAAGCATCTGATATGAGCCACATAACAACAAAAGCTGGAAAAAGCAAGCGACCCTAGTTTGTAAAATCTATGTTTATTATTTTCCGTGTTCCGCGTTCGATAAAAAAGATGAAGAACAATAACAACAATAATGTACTGTACATTTACTAGTAAAATCAGAACCAGTTGGCATTGATTTTACTGGTAAATATACCTACTCAGGAAACAACTAGTAACTAGGCTCGCTATTGCTTTGACCACCCTGGAATATAATGGACATGGTTGATTATATTCAAGTGCAACATCTATTATTGTTTGTAGACATGTCGCTTGGACAAGGTGGTGATTCCCATGTGAGAGAAGGCTTCCAAGTATTATCGTTTGAAACTACTGGAGGCAAGATGAAGGGAAACCCAATGGCTTCTGCTACTGTAGTTGTAGTCATGTTGTTGAATCCTAGTACATCTTGATGAGGAGGATGAGGTGTACTACTACTACTATTCACCACTGAGACGCCGCTAAACATATTGTTTGGCCCATCAAATCCTATATAGGCACAAGGGCCGGATGATTCGAACGTCGAGAACATGAAGTTTTCTGCTACGTCACCGATAGAAACAGGGATCTGTTCATGAGAGGCCTTACTGAAGGTGACATCTGAGCGCGAGAAATTGGCACTAGACACCTGCTGATCGTATGTTTCTCGCCTGTTCCCTGTCGATGATCCTATTTCTGTGGTGCAAGACAAGTTCTCTGAACTGATCAAGTGATTAAAATTATTACGGTTTGCACTGTGGGCTAGCATATCAGACACCGTGCTCTCCATCGGAAACTGAGCCATCCAAGTGTGAGACAGAGCTTTCTGTGCCATGGACATGGAGTTAGTTTTCTTGAATATCCTACAAATGGCCCATGAGTCATGTGGAGAGAGGGTTTTGTCAAAGGGCTTCTTCGGCGGAGGAGAGGGTGAAACTGGCGGCGGAGGAGAAGGGAGGCGAAACTCGTGCATCATCCAATCAGTCTTCATGCCTTTGGCTGCTCTGCCTCTGTAGAACACAAGAGATTTCTTCAAGCCGATGCACTTTCCTTCTGAGGATGAGTATATAGGCCTATCTGTTCCTGTGGCTTTCCAAAACCCAGCTCTCGTCACTCTATTTGGCCGTGGACTGTTCCTGTACTTCCTATCCCTTGGACAGTAGAAATACCATTCTTTCTCCCCAGTGCTTGCCAGCTCTTCAACAGATCACAAAAAGGGACGAAATGATTGTGTTAAGTTTAACCAATCGCAAAAAAAAAAAAAAAAACGATGGAAATATCAATGTCACTTTCATAAGAATTCTTACGGGGGAGATCCCAAGGATCATATTTGTAGATATCCACCTGCTTGATAAGCTCGATGGGGAGAGATTTCTGCTGAATCATTCTTCTGAGGTAAAAGTCGACAAGCTCCTCGTCCGTGGGGTGAAACCTAAAACCGGGCAACATGGTATCATCGTTCATCTTATCCATCTCATTCCTCTCCTCCATCTCCTCTGCTTTTGTCTCAGTCTGAATCTCTGCTGCTGCTCCTCCTCCTCCTCGTCCTCTTCCTCTTCCTCTTCAACAGACTTCAAACTATTCTAACGCTCTCTTTGGTCTTTACGTAAGAGAGCTGGTAGTAATAAGTATAAAATCAAATTTATCGCACTATATATATGTGTGTGTGTGTGCTCGTGTGTGAAAACCAAAGTAGTATCTAGTAATTAGATAATTAAAGAAAACCACACCAGACTCATGAATTTTCCAGTCTCAAAATCATGATTACTTCAAAGCGCAAATTTACTTAGACCAATATCGTGCGTCCTGAGGAGGGGTCTGCTTCCGAGGCTTGAGCCGCTGATCTAGGAGGACTCCAACGGAGATTAGATTGTTTGGACGAAAATCACGATGACTTTGGTGGTGAGGACTGAGAATTAAGAAGCTGTGCTTTAGCCCCTTTATGAATAGTTACTTAAGTCAAGGGACCTTTGAATGGAGCTCTCACCACCCCACCTTGTGCTTAATGTGTGTTTTGTAAAGCGCCAAAATTAGACTCAGAAGAGACTGCAGAACCAGTAGTTTTGTGGGTTTTTTTAGTATACTGATTGTTTATGATTATGATCTACCTTCACACTTTGTGATGACGATGAACATCTGATCTGCTTTTATCTTCAACAAATCAATGACAATCACAAGATGACAAGGCAAGCTTCCAGCATAATCTTTATTTTATCCCTAACTCGGATTAAAATAGATTGCAAATTGAATTTACCCCATCTCTCTCTATATAAAATAAGCTTAAAGTAGCATTCAATAATTCTCCAGAAGGGCCCCTTTGTGAAAATTTATAAATTATAAAATTTTAGTAGTACCTATGTCCAAAATTAATGCCTTTCTTCCATTCTGTTCTATCCATGCCACCTGACACATAAGAACAAGGGAACTTTCATCAATATAAAAATTAAAAAAAAAAAAAAATTCACTCAAAAAAAAAATATTAAAAATATCCTCATGGATATAAAATATTCTATTAGCTAAAGAGACCTAATATATTTTTTGTATATAGATTGTATCTCACATAAAATTTTTAAATAGAGACTTCTCATGGGTTTTTTTTTATAAAACCCTGTGGGAATTTTTGGATAAGAGATATTAGTTGGGCTAACTATGCTGGCCCAAGTTGTGCATATTTCCACTCACAAGTCACAAAAGCGTGTTGTCTCTGACCCAATTAAGAGAATGTGATTACTTTATTGCTAAAACACACGGGCTTGAAATCCACTACACATCTCCCAGAGGCTTCCTCTTTGGTTTGGGCCTTTTCCAATGTGCTAGGCCCAGAATGCATCAGATTCATCTTGTGGGGAGAACCGGGTTTTTCTCGTCGGCTTTCATTTCTTCCTCCACTCCTCGACTGCGACGCCGCTCCCCTCTGCCAGGACTCAGCGGAACCTTTGATCGTGTATATCACCAGAGGCTGCTCGTTTATCAAGAGTACCGGTGATTTTCGCAGTCGTAAGTTTGGTGTCAAGAGACGCCTCTTCGCCGTCGTTCTGCACGGTGCAATCGTCCTTGTTAGCTCCGTCGGTAGCCCACGTGTTCTGGAGTCCATTGTTGGACTTCAAGATCGATAGTGACTGGCAGAACAGAACGCCATGATATAAGAGCAACTCCGTCTTTCCCGCCGCCGTCAAGTTATTGTAATTCGGCAAGAACGCTCTGAGCACATCATCCACCGGACAGAAAACCGTTAATCCGCCGTTTAAATTGTCCTCATACGTATGTTTAGCTTCGGAGGCCACAAGTATATTTTCAAATTATGGGGATTTGATTAGGGATAATTTAGTATTTTGGAATTTATATTTTGATATTTAATATTCCGATTGCGCTCGGCGCTCCTTCTCTGCTTCTTTTTTTCCTCGATGGCATGTTCTCTGCTCGGATGAAATCAACTTAATGATATATATGGAATTTTGATGGTGTTTTATTGATTGGATGATTTATTCTTTGCGAGCGCAATTCAATGGCTAAAGGCCCTGCCTTTTCTCTGTTTCGAATTTGTAAACGTAAGAGAACTGTTTCAAGGCTTCCAGCTCTTCTTTTGAATCACTATCACGGTTATGGAGGGCAACCGGAGCGTTCTTTTGCTTCTACTTATGATGTCCCATTTCGCTCATTTTCAACCCGGTTGGTGAACCCGGTCATTTTGACGCATCCTACGTCAAATTCAAAGGTTTCCAGTGGCAAAGCTCTCTTTCCTAGGTTGTTTTCATCTTTGGATGACAGCGACAACGATGATTTAAAGGACTGTTCCCTTGCCGAATCAGATTTTTTGTACGATGCAGATGCTGGGAAGCCTGTCGATTTTGAGCTTGAAAATGATGATAATGAGGGTGTTTCTCCTTTGGATGAAGCCGGGGATGATGCATATAATTCAGCTGTTCTTGAATTTGAAAAGAGCGGAGATAACATTGACTCAGATGAATTAGCAACGAGTGAAAAATATGTGCAAATGGCATCTCGTGACCCTGTTGACTTGTACCGGGAACTTCGTAATGCTAAAGGGGGTCCCAACATGGATAAAGAAGATTGGGAAACTATGCAGGAAGTGTTTCGTTACTTTGCCAGTTCTGGGTGGGCATCCAATCAGGCTCTTGCTATTTACATTGGTTTGTCATTTTTCCCCACTGCCGTGCACAAGTTTCGCGATTTTTTTATCATGGCATGTCCGTCTAATCTTGCTAATTACATAGTGTCACTTGGTCCATCTGATGCTGCTGTGAAGTTTTTGTTTCCTATATTTGTTGAATATTGTTTAGAGAAGTTTCCCGATGAAATAAAAAAGTTCCGGATTATGTATGAGTCAGCAGACCTCAGAAAACCACACACTTGGTTTCCGTTTGCGCGAGCCATGAAACGAAAGATAATTTATCATTGTGGGCCTACAAATAGCGGTAAAACTTATAATGCTCTACAACGATTTATGGGGGCAAACAAGGGAATTTATTGTAGTCCACTCAGATTATTGGCTATGGAAGTTTTTGACAAGGTCAATGCGATGGGGGTTTACTGCAGTCTCCTAACTGGGCAAGAAAAGAAGTATGTCCCATTTTCTAGTCATGTTGCTTGTACTGTGGAAATGGTGTCAACCAATGAATTGTATGATGTGGCTGTTATTGATGAAATTCAGATGATGGCAGATACATATAGAGGCCATGCATGGACAAGAGCACTGCTTGGATTGAAGGCTGATGAGATACACCTTTGTGGAGATCCTAGTGTATTGAATATTGTTCGAAAGATATGCCAAGAGACTGGGGATGAGTTGTATGAGCAACATTATGAGAGGTTTAAACCGTTGGTGGTTGAGGCAAAGACCCTACTAGGAGATCTTCGAAATATTCGGTCTGGTGATTGTGTAGTTGCATTCTCAAGAAGAGAGATATTTGAGGTTAAACTGGCCATTGAGAAACACACCAAACATCGGTGTTGTGTCATATATGGAAGCTTGCCACCAGAAACTCGGAGACAGCAAGCTAGCTTGTTTAATGATCAGAGTAATGAATACGATGTTCTAGTTGCTAGTGATGCAGTGGGAATGGGCCTTAACCTCAACATTAGAAGGGTAGTTTTTAATAGCCTTTCAAAGTATAATGGTGACAAAATTGTTCCTGTTCCAGCATCACAAGTTAAGCAAATTGCTGGAAGAGCTGGTAGAAGAGGATGTATTTATCCAGATGGACTCACCACTACCTTGCATTTAGATGATTTGGATTACTTGATTGATTGTTTGAAACAACCTTTTGATAATGTGAAAAAGGTGGGTCTTTTTCCTTGTTGCGAACAGATTGAATTGTTTGCTGGAAAACTTTCGAATCTAACATTCTGCCAGCTGCTTGAAAAATTTGGTGAAAGTTGTCGTTTGGATCATTCATACTTTATGTGTCGATATGATCACATAAAGAAAATTGCTAATATGTTGGATAAAGTTCCAGGATTATCTCTAAAAGATCGGTTTAACTTCAGTTTTGCTCCTGTTAATGTTAGAGACCCAAAAGCAATGTACCACCTGCTAAGGTTTGCTACAACTTACAGTCAGAATTCCCCAGTCAATATAGCTATGGGTATGCCAAAAGGTTGTGCTCGGAATGATGCAGAACTTATTGACCTCGAGACCAGGCATCAGGTGCTATCTGCCTATTTGTGGCTGTCAAACCAGTTCAAAGAAGATAATTTTCCATATGTGAAGAAGGCTGAGGCAATGGCCAATGATATTGCTAAGTTACTTGGTCAATCTCTTGCCAGAGCTAATTGGAAGCCAGAATCTAGGGGTAATGCAGCAAAAGGAAACACTACCAAAAAGGAAGGTCAACCAGAATCAAACAATGCAGTGAAACTACAAACTGAGAAAAAGGGGTGTGGTTATGCAAGGCCCCAATCGCTCTTTAAATTGTTTAACAAGTAAGTAACTCTATATCAGACCTGGATCAAAATATTTATCTTATTTCGTTATATTCTGGAGCCTAAACACCTCTTCTTTAGTTAAATAATTTTTTTCCTTTTTATTTGAGTATCTCATTTGCAGCATTGCATGTGACACCCTGCGCAAGGTCTCTGTTTAATAGTGGCTTGCGCTTCTATATCCCCTTTGGTTCATCACCGGGTCTTACAAATTCTGGTTGTTGAATTTAATTGTGGCTTGTGGGGTTTGTACAAGTGTAGTGTGTGGCTAAATGGATCGGAGCTTTTCATAAAATTTTGGATTAATGATGAGTTAGTTTTCTCCGTTGGAGTTGCTTTGCAGTGCAGTTTTCCTTTCACTTCTGTTACTATTCTTTTATTGGATGTTGATACTCGAAAGTGGGTGATCAAGATTGTAGAGGCATGATTGGGATGTTATAACAATGTTGTAGTCCTGCTCGGTGAATCTTTTTTTCCTTTTTTTGGTTATTTTGTGGGGGGCAGGGGGTGTTATTGACTCTACATTTTGAGTGGCTGGCTCTCATCTGCTATCGGACAAGTGGCATATACCTATTTTTCACCTTCCTGAATACTCTGCATTCTTGATTTCTGGTCATCTCTTTTCTTATTTACGTTTTCTCTTGTATGTTTCTCTGCTTGTGGCCTTTTTTTTCCTCCAGCCCGATCTTATAATCCACATTGTGAATTCTAACCTGGTTCAAGATTTCATTTATTCTTACCTGTCTGACAATAAATTGTGCTTTCTGCAACTCAGTAAACAGCATGGAAAGTTCTTGCAGCTTGAGTAGTCAGATAAAGTAGCTGCTAAATATAATTACTATTGAGGTAATTCTATTACAATATGTATCTATTTGTAGTTTTCTTTTACGTATGTGTCACCAATGTGTTCTGGAATTATTTGTATTGGATCATTGCTTCCCCCCTTTCTTGTGAGGTTGAACATGAAAGTGATTTTGTTAGAATTAGCTCTCTGAGCTTGCAAAAACTCATTGCGGCAACCTGCGCCATACAAATTGCCCGAATAATACCATTTGTATACCGATGTTTTTGATGCATCTCTATTATATAGCAGTTACTAAAACTTTATGTGAATAATTGTAATGATTATATCTCCTCCCCTTTTATGAATAACTGCAAGAGTGAAGACATTAGCCAAAAGAAAACTTTAGGGTGAAGATTGGCTCTTGGAGCATATGAACCCCAAGGAAGAGAGCAAAAAGGATTTAGACATGAATTGAAGACATTGAATTTCCTGTAGATTGAATTTTCGTTAGGCAAGTTCAAGATGGCATCTATCTTTTCTTTTCCATACAGTCAGTCATGCATGTAATATTTGTGAAAATAACCGAAACATACGGCCTATTAGAAAATATATTATTGCATGTTCTTTCTCGCTGGACTAAGCTTTATTTCATGTTTCCTAGCAAATGTCTAGTTGGTAATAATCGTAAACGCATGATTAATTGGGTCCCCTAAAAAAAAAATTAAAAGACAAGAAAAAAAAAAGAAAAAGAACAAACATTTCCAGGATGCTTCATTTTATTGGTCTCTTGGAATATTGGTCCTTAAACAGATCCAAGATTCTGTGTCACTTCAACATATGACTTGCCATTTATTCTGATTTCTTTCATCTAGAAATTCTTGATGATTCCTTGTGGCGATTCATGAAAATGTGCAGGAAACAGCCGGGTAGATCAGTGAATTATTACAAAAAGATCAAGAATTTTTGCATAAAATCGTATAAACTTCTAGTAGAGATAGAAAATTGCGCAATGAGGTAGACGCTAGTGAAGGCTGACCAAGCCTGTGAAATAGGATACGGTCATTGACAAATCAATGTTCATTGTTTTAAGGAACGAGGTGTACTCCCTTCTGTACATTAAAGTTGACCGGGAAATTAAATATGTTGTATTCTGCTGCTGCTGGCAATATTGCTTGGAGGATCCTACCATACATATCATATCAAAATCCCTTCTCCGCTCAGATCTAACATCATCTTGTAATGGAATAAAAACAAAAGGCAAATAAAGAAAACTCCATGTTTCATTATTGCATGTTTTAAGGCTTTATCATCTTGCCACCAAGTGCCATCATTCCTTAACCAAAGAGTTCAATGTAGTAGCTTCAAGTTGTCTGCATTTTTATGTAATTATTTTTTTTGCCACCATTTCATGTAATTAATGTTTCCGACTAATATAGGGAAGAGAATCATTGTAAAGTTTGTGTTTGTTCTTTGAATTTTGCTTGTCATGTGTGTGTAGCGTCTCATATCGATTTTCGTCATTATACTTTCAGTTTGTGTCGCCATACAAAGTTGAAGCTCGAACTAGACTTATGAGATTGATCAGCCTTTCTTTTTCGAAAGAATGAAGTCTGATATTTAGAATTTGAAGGTTTCGAAAGAAGTATCAACTTGATCTTGACCTGTTGCCAACTGCCAAGGATACTTGCATTGCCGTACAATTGCTATGTCTTGTCCGAAAAGTGAAAATTAACTAGCATCAATGTAAATACTAGAAGATTTAGTTTATATGGAGGTAGCATAAGTTTTTCCTTTTTTCTAATTAATAAAATCATAATATGATTACATTTTTAGTTCAACAGCCTGTGATTTTTCATATAACTAACGTTTAAGATTTGCAACTTCAATAAAATTGCCAGTGTTTTTTACGAGAGTTTTTAAATCTAATATTGTAAAAAACTTTTTTAGAAATTAAGTTGTTTATTGGCCAATAATTCAAAATTTCAACTGATTATACTTGAACTGATCAGTTCCGTACATCACATGGTATCCATTCTGGTTTTATCATTATATCAATTCTTAAAGATACCCTTTTCATTTATCAATTTCTGATGATTTCGGTCGCTTTTCACAACCTTTTGCTTATCTGAATCAGCTCAGCAAACTTTTGAAATAATATGATGTAATTCAATAGCACATACTCCCTCTCTCCTTAACACACGAGAGATTTAGAATGAGAAATATGAGCAAGACGCTGAGGGAGATTGATTTTCATTCCATTTCTCATATCAGATGTGTGCATATCACCTCTATTCATAGGATTCTAATTGAATCACAAAATGAAACGTATATTAAAAATTGAATGGAGCAATATATTTTACTATTATTTTAATTTTATGAGTAAAGTAGATAAGGGGTATTTTTTCATAAGGCAGGTAAGAGATATTTTAAACAAAATCTTTAAAACAAAAATGGGACGGTTACTTGTTTATAAGCACCGGGGTCGGTGGTCCCACTTTCTGTCCCAAAATCTCTTTAACCCACTCTTAATCCAATGTTCGGTTGAACTGTGGGTCCCACTTCCGTCCCACGGTCCTTCCAACCCAACAACACCTTTTGCTTCAGAAAACCCTCGGCCGAATTTCCTTCTCCTGCGACCACTAACCCTTGCGGACCTCCTTCTTTCCCTCAAAAAGTATTTAACTTTGCTCTCTCACAGGTTAGGGTTCTCTCAGAATGGTGGCAGATAAGGCCAAGAAGTCAAAATTTGCAGAGACCGATCAAGACGTTGATTCTGATCCCGTTGACGGTGAACTCGTTCTCTGTATTGAAAAATTGCAGGAAGTTCAGGATGAACTTGAGAAGGTTCTATTTTCTCTACTGAATGCCTGTTATAGTGTTATATGTTTATATGTCTGTAATTGTAAACATGATCATTGCTGTCAATTATGGTGTTGCATTAGTGGCGAGCTCTTTACATTCCCATTCTATTCATGGCTGCACAAGAAGAATGTGGGTTTGTATGATATTATTTTTTTTTTAACTTCTCTAGAGGAAAGCAGTTGCTGTTGGGATGATTTAGCGACATTGATTGAATTGAGAGGTTATGGCTTGTTGCGCACTTCTGTATGGAAACACTGGGTTTGATAGCTTTTTTAAAGCTTTTTCTTGGGAGGTTTGAAATATATTCGTGAATTTAGCTTTGCAGATCTTTTATATTCACTTTAGTCAATGAGATCGTTGTGTTGTACTGTGTTGTAGAATTACGTTTTTGTTCGAATATGTAAATTTCATAATTTTTAGGATGCGTTTTATATTTAATGTTATTTAACACAAAATAATAAATATATAGCCTACAAAGGGAAAGTCTTCAGGAAAAATTGAAGCAACCTCTGACTTTCTATACAAGATCGGCAATTGTTGGTTCTATTTAGTGCTGCTTCCTTGGAATTCTTTGGAGCCCACCCCCTTTCTCCATTTGTTGCACAGGAAAGGGGCAGTTTTATTTAATCACGTGCAATCATGAATCGTATGCACAATATGTTGCTAGTTACACTTTCGTAGTTCTCTTTCCATGGGATTCATTCAACCCAATGCAATCTCGTAGGTCAAGTTACTACTGAAATGATAGCTGTTAAGTGAATACCTTTGAGGGTGTTTTTAGCTGTCTACAAATTAAGAACACACACACACAC
>QFDD01012278.1:0-10459 GCA_006871305.1 Vachellia collinsii
AAAAAAAAAAAAAAAAAAACACAATACAAAAGCATTATCTGCGTGACAATTATTATATATGATAATTTCCGTTAGTGGTTTAATTATGAGGGTAATGTGAGAAACGAAAAGAATGGTCAGGAGGATGAAGACGGTGAAGTCGGGGGTGGCTAAGCTGGGTTCTTCTCCAACGGTGAAGGTGTGGAAGCGGAGGAGGGAGATGGAAGACAAGTTGCCGTTTCTAATGGGATTTAAGTAATAGTTTTTGCAACTAGGATAGTAAATTGATCACTCGAATCAAATTATATACGATAAGGATTAAACTATTGAATATGAAAAGATTAAGGACTGAGGTATGAGCCAGTCAAAAGTTTAATGATTAAAATATTCGGAACTATAGTCCAAGAATTGAGTTTTTTTTTTGTCAGAATCAAAGAATTTATAAGTAAATTAAAATTTGAAGGATCAAAAAATTAATTTTTTCTATTGTTAATATTAATTTTAGAAAGGATGAAAGAAAAGAGAATGTGCTTTATTAAATTGCCTTTTAAGTACTTCTCTGTAACATGATTTTTTTTACAATGTACTGTTCTTTGTGAGAAGAGTTCTTCTAGAATGTGCCTTTTTAAGAAATGTGTTGCTTTTTCTTGGAACCGCGTTTCCAAAAAGTTTTTTGGAATTTCAGATAAAAAAAAAAAAGTTTTTTGGAATATGCTTTTCCGCTGTGTACAATTGACTCCTCAAATAGCGATTCATAACAGACATGTTGGGCAATAGATGCCATCCCAGAACTTGGCACGATGATTATAAACCTTGGTGAAAAAAAATTCAATCTTCATGTTGTTGTATGCAAATGCAATCCTTCAAGATAGAAAATATATTGCCTATTTATTGTCGAGAATGAGAGAGGGGCAAGGCAAGACAGTTTCACAGGGAAACCATTTTTGTTCCCATATTTCTGTTCAACTAAGTTAATGTGCATTTTTATATACGAAGTATAACGATGTTATAATTAATATAATAAGTATGCGCAAGGGCCATTGTGTCTCCAGGAATCATCCCACTCAGATGAGAGTGTGACGATGTTATATAAAGTATAGGTCATAATTCTCATAGCTATTTATTTTTGAAGAATGAATGCAATCACTGGAACCAATGTTTGAAAAAAAAAAAAATGAATGCAATCACTATAGGGTCCACTGGCCAGAAAAAGCAGCCACCATAGCATTTGAAGATTATATTTTTATAATAAATAAGATATAATATTGAATGAATATATGGAATACGTAGAAAACTAATTATTTTAAGAAGGAAAAAATTGAGAAGGGAGGCGACTACAGCTAATTATCTTCTCAGTAGCATATAACACCTTGTTATGTTGATTGGTGTAACCACAAAAATCCTTTCGTATAAAATTATTTAGGAATGTGAAGTAAGCACTGAGCCAAAGATGGCCCAAAAACCAGCAAAAGATCTCAAATAAATAGTGTCCGTTTAAATTAATTGTAAGAGCTACTCTGATTTATGGTATATGAAGTTATTACGTGAAAAGAATTTTAAACATACTTTTCCAATACTAATACCAATAGAACTTAAAACGTGTTGTAAGCAGCATATGCATGCAACATCCTTTTCATGGATTGATTTCACTTAATTTTGATTGAGCTTCCTAAACCATTCGATCAAATGAAATGCAAGAACTTGATATTCCAAAATTCTAGCGGGCTTCAAAAGTTCATGTGGACTCCCTCAAATAAACGGACGCAGTTTGCAAAATGAAATTAATTGATGATATATCGAGTAATTATGGAAACCATTCAATAAGTTAACGGTGATGTTAATCTTTTTGCTTGAGGATGACTTATTATCGTTCGATTGTGCATGTAATAAGATACAAGAGTTATCTTTATTGGGAGATTATGTTTTGTAATAAACGAAAGGTCTGAATTTGAATACGAAGGGCAGCCACTGATTTTTTTCGGAGTTATGATTAGCCACTGATTTCTGTGGTGGTAATCTGAAATTATATATCAATTTCTTGTTTGTACCTATTACATATATCATTACACAATAGAGACTTAAAGAATGAAGAAGAAGCCTTAAAGGCTTGATAATATATGAGTTGACTAGCTGACGCTGAATAATTTCTCATCTAGGAACAAAGCAATTAGTGAACATTAAAATATGAAAAAAAATTTTGCAATCTTTAGTGTAGAGAAGTTTATGGATAGCCAAAGGACTATTCTTCATAAATTTGCATTCTTCATTTTATTTATTTAAATTTCCAATATTTAGTGTCGATGTCCAAATTGTGCATTTCGGGGCGGCAGACAACAATATATAATTTTTATGTTGGAATAATAGAAATTCGAGGTAAAGCATCAATCTACAGACAACAATATATAATTTTTATGTGATTTTTCTAAAGAAAGACCAGTGACTTTTATGAGTATTGTCAACACTAATTTCAAAGGGAGGGAAAGAAAAGAGAATGTGATTTATTACAATGCAGTTGTTGCAGCAAAACCCGCACCAAGTCAATGGCTTGAAGCAGCTTTAGACTATTTGAAGAGTACATGGTCACTCTTGTTCTTTCACAACAACATCATGGAACCTTCAATTTATAATTTCGTTCTTCGGAAACGAAAGAGTAGAGAGTGTTGTATGGGTTATGCATGTAGAAATCACTTCCATGGATTGCTTTCACTCCAGCGAAAGCACACTTACAGTTTCGAGCTAAGTAACTAAATAGTTGCAAGAGAATTAATATAGTGCAAAAAAGTCTACCTTGAGAAGTATGACAGTAAAATGATTGATGAGAAGCCGGTGCGTATGGAGCAATATAAAGATAGAGGCGTAAGTAACGACATGGAAAGAAAGCCAGACTTGAGGAGAGGTCGTGCTCAAGGTTGCCGGTCAACGTACGCTTGGATTCCGTCAATCCGACGGTGTTTGGATACCGATCATAGATTCCCAAAGCATGGGTGAGTTATTCCAAAACCATGGTTTTAGTGAAAAAGTTAAATGGAAAAAAGCTGTTTGTGGGGTTTTTTTTTTTTTTCAAACCATGGTTCAGCTTTAAAAGTGTTTTTTTTTTATCATACCCAAACACAATTTTTTTGGCAAGTGATGGCTTCTTGTGTTTCTTTTTCAAAGACAGCCTTTTTATATTCCATGGCAATTTTAGCTCATATTGAAAATAATCATATATATATATATATATAAGATATTGTTAAATATGAATATCTATATGAATCTTAGCTCACCATAGCTAGGAAGAGAAATCCTAGCCACCATTGGTATAACACATGTAACCCTTTGGTGTGGGCTGAAACATGCATGATTTCCAGATCCAAAAAAGAAAAAGAAAAGAAAAAGAAAAAGAAACATGCATGATTTCAGATAGCTGGCCCCGAATGTTTATAGTTGTTGAGAAAGAGAGAGCCCATCACTTTTTGGGCTACTTATCTCTCGCTCTATGTTTTGGGCCTACTCTTTTTTGATCTGAATGTGTTGGCCCTATTCTCATAGAAGTGGCTTTTCAAAACACATACATATATATATAAGAAGAGCCTTTTTTTTTTTAAGAAAAATAACAACCAAAGATGGGCCTTTTACACCAAGTCCCAATTTGTCTCCTAGCTTGATCGTAAGAATTTACATTCATAACATTCATTCACTTGAGCTGTGGGCAACAGGGAGCTCGTTTTATTAGCTGCCTTCAAAAATGCCCTTCCCCACATATTGACATTTGAGCCTTCCTTAGCATACTAACTCATATTTAGTGTCTCATGATGTATTGAACACAATGCTTTTTAATAAAAAGATACATGTGTACTAGAAAAAGATAGCCTTAGAATTATATAAAGATTTTTCCTTTTAGGTGCATGACAATTCATATAAAACATGAAGCAAGCAAGGACCACCATTATTGGAAGCTGGACGAGTTCGATTTCGCCATTATTTCACATATATTAAACAAACATAAATACAAACCTCATCGCAAAAAATCAAAAAGGCCACCCAGACATTTCTCAACGTTTGTTACCAAAACAAAAAACAAATCAACACTATAAAATCATCTCGACACGTCTTTTTTGTAGAAAAACAACGGTAATGGCATCCCCATAAAATCAAAAGGCTTTTTGTCTATGATTTTTCTAAAGCAGAAAAGCCAAAGATTTCTTTTATCTATGACTAGCTACTGTGTATTTGTTAACACTAATTCTGAAATGTGGGGAAGAAAGCAAAAGAGAAGCAAGCAAGGGAACTAACTTATATGCATTGGTTATAGTAGCAAGGGTTATAAAGTTTCAAGTTTGAACATTTTTTTGGGTAACGTACATGTATCTTTCTAATGGAAGTAATTATGTTTGAGACAATGTTAGACATTAAATCCAGACACCTTCCCCGATAAGAATTTAAACCCTGATGTGTTATGTTGTGAGGACTAACTTTTTCTACTAGGCTCAATCCCCGTTGATTCAACTTTAAATTCGTGTGCATATAACTTTCTCAACAGGGATTTCAAGCATGGTTTGCTGTAATGTAAGGACTAGCATCTTCTACTGAACACACTTCTTGTTAACTTAAGTTTAAATGTGTGAATGCAAAAAAAAAAAAAAAAACTTTTGGAACGTCTAATTTCAATTGGATATGAAAATAGTCAGATGATCTAATTAAATGGCTACACCAAAAAAGAGAAACAGTGGAACTTATTTTGGAAGTAAGAAAGAAAATAAGAGAAGTAAATTCAACGTGAGTGATAGATAGAACAGGAGGGCTATGGTAGTGGAAAGTGAAGGTTCCAAGAAATCTCAAAAGTCACTATAATGGGAACTTAAGAATCAAAAGTAATGCAGTGAGACAGACGGAAGATTAGAAAAATATCAAAGGGAAGTGGGAAGAGATGAGTACAATGTTAACGTGAGAGCTTTCGTTTGGTGAGGAATAACGTGTTGGGCCAAGGTTGACTCTCGCGAAACGGTCGGTGACTCATGTCTGGTGGTTACGTGGCACTAAACCGCTGGTGGAGGCACAAACGTACGATGCACTTTCGTCACGCGCTTTCTCATTGGTCGACGTGGCACTCTCTAAACGGTTTCCCCCTCCATCCTTTTCCTTTGGCGGCAGTTTTACTTTCCATGCTCTTTTGTTCCAACCCATATTTCCTCTTGTCTCTTACGTACTCCCGATTCAATTCATAACCTTAATTTGAATATTCCTTATTTAATTTAATAAATTAATAAATCATACATACTAAAAATTTAATTTAAAAAAAAAAGACTAACTGATCTAATTTATTTTTTATATCGTATTTTTAATGGACAATATATTCTAAAGAGAATATCTCAAATCCTCCATAAAGAAACACATGGGTCAATTCAACTTTAGACATGGACGTGGACATCCATGATGTATTGATGGGCCTCATATGCTTCCTGTTCAAAGCATAATTGTATTTGCTTTGATGATAATATTTCATGTTAATTAATTAAAGCCTTAATACCAGGGCTATATGCACAATTATACGTAAAGTAGACCAAAGGCATAGATTTGCAATATTTATCAAACTCGTCAATTGATTTTTTTTTCTTGAAAGAATGAAACAAATACAGAGTGTAACTTGAAATATTTAAAGAAATTTAATTAATACAAGATCACGTACATACCTACGTAAACGCTATGACATGAGAATATGTGTAAGATAATAAGAATAAGAATTCTGCACGCAGGGACAAAGTTGAATACACGGGTTCGTGTTTGTGTGGTGGGAATTGATATGAATAATTTATTTTGACTAAGTAGTTAAAATTAAAGTGTGGAATTCATACTCCTATACCTTGTTTGTATCTGATGATTGGAAACCAATTATTGACTTGAAATTAAAAAGGTTTTAGATTATTACTTGCATGCATATGATTCGCCCATTTTTTTTCAAACCTCATTTGGTTTCAATCACTATCTCGTACGTATACTCCTGCATCCTATACTACAAACAAAAACATTATATGAATTTGGGAAGAATAAAGAGATTAAATGGAAAACTTAATTATAACACATATCACATGATCTCTCTAAAATATTTATATGTATTATTATATTGTATATCAATTTATAAGTTATACAAGTTAGTTGGGAGAAAAATAGTTAATATAAACAATTTAAAGTAATTTACTTAACTTTCTTAATCTTTCTAAATTAGTCAACTGGATTTTATATTAAGAATTACTATGGTTCATCACAATTAGTGTATGTGTGTGCACTTTTTCTTGTTCTTCCCTATTACACATTACATATTATATATAGTACCTAATAATTAATTAAACGCAGTGTGAACCTAAGATTAAAAGTCAAGAAAGTAGGTTCAGTAATTCATGAACCAAGTACATGGGGGACACATTTATGATGCTGTGTGTGTGCGCGTGTGTGTGCTGCTGCTTCTTTTTGTGTTTTCTGGGACTGTTCAAGCGTCATATTGTGTTAAAAGAGAGCTCACGAACCGTAGTTGTTTGATAAGAAATTGGAGGACCCTTCCTTTGTTTGATTTGTATTAGTTTCCACATTCATACTTGTTATTGCCAATCGTGATTCACGTTGGTACGACGGGTATAAGACTAGCAGATCCATATTGTGGTTATAAAGGGGAACAAATATGTAACATTCTATCTAGAAAGATTTTTCCTTTTGTATTGGGCCACAAGGCTATTAATAATGACATGTTTTACCTTCTACACCTGGAATAATATTAGTCTTTGCTGTAAATGGAAGATACAAACTCTCAATCTTATACCTAAAGTCTCATCACACACACACACACACACACACACACATTAGCCACCTAGAATTCAAGGGATAAGGAGTGGTGAAATTAAACATTCACATATCATGTAATTAATCCAAAACAAATTTCTTATGAGTAAATGTTTATTTATTTTTACTTTTAAACTATATAAGAGATCCATCTAATTTTAATCAAACTCAGTGACATCAATATAATTTATTCATTATTAATTTAAATATACTACTAATTTACTACAGTGCTACGGTATAATTATAAGTAATTGCAAAACTTTTTTCTTGGTTTTAGGGGCTATTCGTGCATCTGAAAATATATAATTATGTAAGCAAAGGCGTAACGAAGCATATTGGACAAATAAATTTTTATTATATAAACAGTTTCCAAGGCTACATGTGGTTTTTAGTCTTCTATCTTTTATTGAATTATCGTGTGTGTGAGGGACTGATGAGAGTATATCTTTGCTCAATTTTAATCAGTATTTTTATTTTAATATTGATAATAAAAACGTGTTTATAAAATTTATATAATGATTTCTATATATGATATTCAATCTGTGAACAATAATGAACAAATTATATAAAAACACGAGTTCAGACTGATAAGAAAAAAATATAACAAATAAATATAATTATATTTATTTGAATGTCAAAAAATATAATTATATTTATGTATGTGTTCATATGTGCTCGGTTTCGTCGAAGATTAATGGTGGTCTACTCGGGAACTTTTGCTTTTTATTTTATGAAGGGCTTATGATGAATTAATACTTCATACTATTACTGCACCTGAAAAAAGGAAAAATAGAATAGAATAAAAAATCATCCCGATATATATTTTTTTACAATATAAATAGTCTACCCACACTACACGGGGTTATTACTTCTGTATATTTTATTGAATTATTTTGTGTGTGAATGTGAGTATATCCTTGCTCGATTTTGATGAATACTTTATTTTATTTTAATAGAGAACATAAATTGCGTGCTTATGAAAACCATATTATGTTCTGTTGCAAGAGGGGATATGTGTGAGTGTGTATTTTAGCTATATATCTTTATTTGATTATATGATAATAAATTATGTCTCTTGTCCCTTAATCTTTTCCAAACTACAATTTAAAACTTGGATGACGTGTCTAATCATGCTTCATTATTTAATTGTAAAAAGTAAGTTTAGGGGAACCAAACCAAGATTACCAAAGATAATGTTAGGTTACTATTTTAAGTAATCGATGACTCTAAAACCATAGAAAATGTGTTAGGCAAGGCCCTTGGCTCTTATATATATTAATTAACAAAGTAATTTTAATGTTAGGTACAAAAGAAGATTAATATGTTTGATTTTGCCTCAAAACACATTGATTCATTGACTGAAGATATTGGCAGTTAATATCAAAAGCAAATATATCATTATTCTGTTCTGCATCTACATATACGACAAAATAACAAACTAACCTTTAGAATGTGAAAAAGTCAGTTGTTATTAAAAGATTTGATCCCACATTATTCATTGCTCTTCTCTAATATTATTATAGATATGGTAGGTATTGTAAGTATAGTTTAATACACGTTAGATTTGCACTTCATCACATGCTTCCAATTTTATGTTATATCATGTTTCCTAAAGCTTTTTTAAATTCTTGTGAGAGGGGATAAGTGAATTTTTGCTGTCATGTTTAATTAATTATTATGTCAATCTTCATGACCATCACAAGCAACCAAAGTTTGATAAATCATATCAATAGTGGTTGAATATGGCGAGTGAATAATGAACTTGATTTTTCTCAAGCAATATCAATGGTTCTAACATACAATACTTCAATCATTTCAGCCCATAGTCTTGGTTCATACAGTTCCAAATTATTATTTTTCATCCTTATAATTTTATAAGAATTTGATATGAATTAACGATATTAATTAGTAACGGGATAAACTTAAAACTAGTTTAAAGTTAAGGGACCAAAGCAAAATAAAACTCAAATAATTCCTATACTTTTAATAAGTTTTAATTTTATTACATATACTTTTAACAAATTTTAGCTTTGGTTCCTACACTTAATGACGTTAATTAAAAGTTATAATCGTTAAATTCAGACCAAATCTTTACAAAATATAACGAACAAAATAACAATTTGAAACTATAGGGATTAAAATTAAAATTCAATTAAAATGTAAAGACTAATAATAATATTAACCCTACGAAATAATTTTTTTTAACAAAAAATTGGTTAGTTGAAAGGGGTATGCCTTTGACTGTATCTTGAAAAAGATTAATCTATGTTATGAATGGATGATATTTCTAGTTTGATAAAAAAAGAAGTTTGGTAAATAACAATGTCAATGTTGAGCATGTTCTTAGCTTTAAGGCAAACAACTTGACACATCCATGATCTTCTGCATATAATGAATTAAAAATGGGGCATAAAAACTTAAATCAAACAACTAATCAAGTATGTGTACCAACCAAGCTAGCTTCTTAACCCTTTTGATCTTTTGGGTTGAAAAGAGCCAAAACCTAGAGCATTCGACTGATATATATATATATATATATTAGGAGTGAATCTTTCTATAGTCAAAATATGTATATTCTGATATGTGTCTTTTTCCCTTTCCATCAATTGTAAGTAGACCAAGCTTTTCATAATGAGATAATTAAGCGTGCAAAACTTGTTTCCTAGTTAATTATGTTAGCTAGTTAAACAGTATTAATATAATGTCATTTCATCCTTAAAATGCGGAGTCAATTTTATTACTGTCTGAAAGTATGTATCTGTTGTTAGAACTAATTAACGTGACATTTTTTTAATGATATGAACTGAACTAATTGACGTTTAACCCACAAATTTAATATTATATTTTTCCTGATAATATAATTAGCGTGGCTAGTTTTAAAATTTGTATGTATCAAAGTTGGCATAATCCCTCTTTCATATTTTGATATTTTATCAAACAAAAAATTTATCTTTTGAAACGTTTTTTCTGATAGACCAAATATATACGTTTTAAAAACCTATTCAAATTCTATTTGATATTCCTATTTCTAATCGTTTCTCTCTCGTCCCGTGTCATATCAGCGAACCAAATGAGATGTTAGTGAAAGAGTTATCATTTACGATTACAAAAGTTATAAAGAAGACATATGAAACTCAAGATTCGTTCCAAAATTTATTTTTAATTTGAGCTGCGTGTCAATCTCCATAATTGAGGGATATAATTGGGGAGAATCAAAAGAGGATATAGATTATAAAAGTGATTTAAAGTATCCTCTATTAAATGAAATTAAATACGCTCTTCATTTAAAACTCATCTAAACAGTGCAAGGTGTGTTTATTAATGAGATGAGATTTAAAATGTTCAAATTTCAGAATTCTTATTTGATTGATTGTTTTTGGGTATGTTTATATAACCAGAGAAGTAGCTTTTGTTCAGTATGATTTTTGAAAAATGACTTTTATTCATAATGCACTTTGGAAAATGAAAACTTGTTTGAATAGACGTTGTAAAAATGACTTTTTGTGAAAAATAACTTAAAAGAAAATTAATCTCATTAAATAATACATACACACACATATATTATTTTATATAATATGATAAAATTAGGAAAAAAATAAGATAATAAAAAAAAGTAGTTAGAATGTCCTAGATCGGAAATTGGAATTTTTATATTTAGGTCATGATT
>QFDD01012280.1:0-12594 GCA_006871305.1 Vachellia collinsii
CTTGAGTACTTCAACATAACAATGAGAAAAGTCTGAGTATCTTTGCCAACAACACTCGAGTATTAAACAATCATACTTGAGCATTCCTTTTACTGATAGTGTATCGATGGTCAGAAACTCATCGTTATTCACAATCTTTCCTCTTTTATGCTTCATATATTTGAATTCATTCTGCACACATAAATGCTCACTTTACCCACTTAACAACAGGGAATGGGTCGTCTGATCACTTCATCGGAATACACTCAACGGACAAAAACTCATGGCACGGCCATACCATGTGTCAGAAGCATTTAATGTACAACGTTGAACAATGATGTTGAGAGTAACGTAAACAAAGCTCTTCCTAATAGACATTTATTACTGCTCAACTATAAATTGAAGAGGATTCAAGACGAGAAGAGAAAGAACACATCTAGTGAGAAATAGCATTTACTGATTATTCATCTTC
This sequence comes from Vachellia collinsii, assembly GCA_006871305.1. Taxonomy (NCBI): domain Eukaryota; kingdom Viridiplantae; phylum Streptophyta; class Magnoliopsida; order Fabales; family Fabaceae; genus Vachellia; species Vachellia collinsii. The sequence goes on from QFDD01012280.1 coordinate 452, forward strand.
TTCATTTTCACTCTCACCATCTTAAATATTTCAGTGTTTAGCATTTAATTCTCTTGAGAGAATATTCCTTTTCAAACTTATGATTCTGTGGGTATTATTCAAGATTAGAGAATCTTGAGTGGGATAGTGAAACACACGAAAAGAGGGGGAGAATATTCTTGTTCTAATTGTAAAGAGATAGAACGTTGATATTAATGAATTTGGAAAGCTTAGAGGAATCTGAGGACTATATGTAGGTCAGGAGGACCGAACCAGTATAAATCTCTACGTACATCTTTCTCATTTTTCAAACTTATTTTTAAGTTGCTGTAAAAATTTTATTAGACCACTTACCCCCTCTTGGTCAAATCCTATTCTAACATTTTGTATCAGAGCAGGTCTCTTGTGTAAAGGACTTAACAGTCTCAAGAGTGATCAATGGTAGGATTTGGCGAACATGTTATCAGTGATGGAGGATCCATCACCAGACCTCCAGTATTTAATAGTCAACATTTTTCATTTTGGAAAATAAAGTTTCAAAATTTTATTTTGGCTACTGATCTAGATTTGTGGGATGTCTTTGAATAAGGAAATTTTGTGCCTCAAAAGAAAGTAGATGACATATTTGTTCCTAAACTCATAGTGAGTTTGATAAACAAGACTCAAAGAAAGTATTACTTAACATAAAAGCTGTTTTAATGTTGCAGGTTGCTCTAAATGAATGAAGATGACTTCTTCAGGATATGCACTCTTCCGTCAGCCAAACACATGTGGGAAGCCTTGGAAATAGCCTACAAAGGAGCTGAAGCTATCAAAGAAGGAAGAGTCAATACACTCATCACTAAGTATAATTTACTCAGAATGAAGGAAGGAGAATCAATTGCAGAATTTGAGACGAGGCATACTCATCTCATCAACAAACTGGCTGCCTTCGAAAAAACCTATGACCAATGGTCACAGGTGAGGAAAATCCTTAATATACTCACCGACAAGTGGGAAGCTAAAGTAACAACCGTCAAAAAATCAAGAGGGGAATCAATGATGTTAGTAGCCACTCTCTTTTAAAGTCTGGCAGAATACGAAAGCAAACAGAAATTCAAAAAGGAACTGTCTTGCATAGTGGGTAAAAAGAAGAAAGGATTAGCTCTTAAATCAATAAAGGAGAAGGAACCACAAACAGAGGCTAAAGAGGAAGATGAAGTTGAAGATGAAGAATTGGCCATGGTGGTTCAAAGATTAAAGAAAATGTATAGAAGAGATCAAAACGCTAGAAGATTTCAAAAAGGAGGTTCAAGCAAAGAAATCATATGTTTTGAATGCAACAATCCAGGTCATATTAAAGCATATTACCCCCAGCTATCCATGCGGAACAAAGAAAAGAAGTTCAAATCATTCAAAAAGAAGAAAGCTTATGTGTCTGGTATATGGGGAGATAGCTCATCAGAAGAAGAAAGTGAAACTGAAGAAGAAGCTAATATCTGTCTTGTGGCACAGGAAGAAGGAGTTTCAAAGACCGAAAAGGTAATCATCGTTGAACCAACTTATGACGAATTACGTTCGGAATATAATGAAATGCATATTGAATTGCTTAAATTTGCTAAAGAATTAGCTTGTCTAAGAAAGAAAGTCAAAGAATCGGAAAAACCTACAATTCATGAAGACGTTACTTGTTTAAAGTGTTCTGTCTTGAAGAAAGAAAATGAAAGATTAAGTAAAACTCTGGAGAAATTTACTAAAGGAAGTGAAATGCTCCAAGTTATACTCAAAAGTCAAAAAGTTATAAGTGATCGAACTAGAATAGGATACAATTCTATGTGTGACAATAAAGAGGGACAGAGAAGAAATGGAGGAAAAAGATATGTTAACTATTTTCAGAAATTTGTTCATACCTCTGAACCATTTGCTTATTGTAATTATTGCAATAGAAAAGGACATTGAACTACTTCTTGTTATTTTAGAAAGAAGAAAACATTAGGAACATATAGATGGGTGCCTAAAGGTTTGTATGAACCAAGAACCCATCAAACTAACCCAGCAGACCCAACAAGTCTTGGGTACCTAAATCTGTCACCTGAATCTTTGCAGGTATGTCTTAAAGTATCAAAATCAAATAAATGGTACATAGACAGTGGATGCTCGAGACACATGACAGGATACAAAGGTAAATTTATCAATTTAACATCAAAGGATGGAGGAAAAGTGTGCTTTGAAGGCAATCAATCGGGAAAGATCACTGGAATTGGTAAAATTGGGAATACTAATGGAACACCAGTAAAATATGTCTATCATGTAGAAGGATTATGTTATAATCTTCTGAGTGTAAGTCAGAGCATATAGACAAAGATAACTGGGTTATCTTTGATTCCCAAGAATGCTTCATTGTCAACAAGAAGGACTTATCCATCGATAAAGAAAGGCTAAACATTCAGCTAAGGGTACCTAGGGACGGTAATTGCTACATGCTTGATTTAGAAAGTTTGTTTACAAATTCATGTGTTTTTAGTCAAACTAATGAGAGTCATTTATGGCATAAGAGATTAGCTCATGTTAACATGAATCAACTAGACAAACTATGTTAGAATAGGATTTGACCAAGAGGGGGTGAATTGGTCTAATAAATTTTTTTGCAATTTTTAAAGTAAAACAGAGAGAAGGAAAGAATGAACATAGATATCTATACTAGTTTGGTCCACTTGACCTACGTCAAGTCCTCAGAAACCTCTGAGCTTTTCAAATCCACTATCAGAAACTTTTACAACCAGAGTGGAAGAGAGACTCTCCCCCTTCCTAACTTAATATAGCACACTGGCACTCTTGCTTGTGTCTCTTCACACTCAAAAGGCTTATGAGAATTAACCTTTATGAGAATTTTAAAAGGCTTATTTGAATTTTATGTGTCCTATTGGATCACACCAAAATCTCATTCCTTCCTCAAAATTTCCAGCTAGCCGAAATGCACATAGAAAATTCCAACAATGTGATTTTTCAACTTCTATCACTACACACATGCATAATAGCATTCCTAGACCAATTTGCCATCATTTTGCAACATAAAAACACTTCCTCCCCTGGATGAATAGTGTCTAACAGCAGCCATGAATAGTGATTTCATGCTAAAAATTGCATGCAAGCTCAAACCAACTACCAACATGCTCCAAACCATGCATAGAGTTGATTCTTAGCATATATTTCATCTAAATCCCACTCTTTCTCACTTTCCTCTCTCAAAACCTACACATTATCATCTTCATAAGAGCTTATACAACCATTATTGGAGAAAATAAACCGATAGAATTAGGGAGAAGAGCCTAAGGATCAAGAATATAGGAGATTTCAAGCTTGGAGCATAGATTTACCTTGAGATTTGGCTTGAAACTTGCTCTCCTTGCTTCTTCTTTGCTGTCCACGTTTTCCTCTCTATTTTGGTGTCTTTCACAAAAATGTGGAGGTGGAGGTGGTCTTGAAATATCTTATATGAAGATAAGTACATGTCATAAAACTTGTGGGGCCCAATTCTACTTACAGAGCAACTTTACACTGATAAAGTAACTTTATTCTAATAAATTATACCACATTATCATAATGTCTTCATTTTCTTTTCATCTTTACATAAGAAGAGCACAAGTGGCAAGATATGGATCACTCTTATTACTTTGCAAAACTTTGAGTTTCCATAAAGTTACTTTATGGCACCAGAAATACTTTTTAGGAATCTCTGATCACTTGACTGATTTAGGGTCATTAAAAATTCCCAAAATTCATATGATACTCTCATAATTTTTCTTTCCTCAAATTTCTTTCTAGAATGCCGTTAATGAATTTTTGAAGAAAACCCTAATTCGGGGTTTTTCCAAGCCTTTTTCTTTCTAATCCATGAAACTGTTTCTGACTTTCTCCTAGAAACAATTTTATAAATTATTACAATTTCTAAGTTATTTTCCCACATTCTAATGCCAGATATTTGAGGCATCTGGATGCTTTAAACAATTATATTTGATTAATTATTTTTTAAATAGCCAAATATTTAGAAGTATTGTTATAAAAAATATGAACACTTTTATTAATTCTCGAGTACCGAAGAAAATATTTAGAAGTATTGTCACTACTCGAGTTGTAAATAACATACTCAAGTGTTTGTAAAGCATTTTAGTGCTAATACTTCCAATGATTCTCGAGTAAGCCCAAAAGTGTTGTTCATAGTTGAGTACTTGTCATAGTACTCAAGTTTTGAAAGGCTTTTCTCTACTGATTATCTCCATTCACTCTCGATACTCAAGTTCTATTTAGCCATACTCGAGTGCTGTGAGTTCTTGAAGTATTGAGATGAAAACTTTCATTGATTCTCGAGGATTCTTGAAAGTATTTTGTTTTGAAAAGAAATTTTCATTTTGATATCAAGTATTGTCACATAATACTCGAGTGTTGTCAATATTTTTATTAATACTTGAGTTTGTGTGAAAGTGTTTTATTTCAAAAATTGCTTTGAACAACAATACTCGAGTACTGAAATGTAATACTCGAGTATCACCAACACTTTGATTAATACTTGAGTGTGCTTGAAAGTATTATTTTTTGAAAACTAATTTTATTGAATGATAATCGAGTATTGAGAGTAACTACTCGAGTATTGTCAATACTTCCACCAATACTCAAGTATGACTAAAATTGTTGAGTTTCAAAACTAACTTTTCTAGAATGATACTTGAGTATTATCATAGAATACTCAAGTATTCTTGAAAGTGTTATGAAAAAAGTTCATTTTTAAAATCCAGTACTCGAGCATAAAAGATTGAACTCAAGAAACATGATATACCATTTTCAAATATTTGGAAACTGATTCATAGTTCTTGCAAAAACATATTTGTCATCATCAAAACACTATATTAACATATCTCTAATACAAGAATGATTGGCTCATCATCTTCAGATTCATTGGTGTCAATAAGCATAGATAAATTTATAGAAGTGATTCCCAGTTCATCAGTAGTGATTCCTAGAGAAGTTGTCGTTTTTTCCCAAGAACACTTGAATAAGTGACAGTGAAATTTCCTTGATAATTTCCCTGAGAAAGTCCATGGTAGGGGACACCTATAAAATGCACGTCACTACACTGTTGCTTGCCTAATCCTTGTATTTAATGTCCAAAAAAAAACCCTAAATTGAGATAGCCTTGGTCACATACAACTAATGTTGTATGTAGTAAACCTTTTCGTATAGTGAAGTGGGCCAATTATGAGATTTATTAAATCAAGTAGATGAGAGTTGTGGTCATTGCATATTCGGCGAGCAAACTAACATGGAAATGCTCTATGGACCTTTTATCAACCACAATAGACATTTGTGGCGAGTTATGTAATTGACACTTCACCTAACTTTGGAACTCCTGGTACTGATTATTTAATTAAAGAGTAAGGTGAGTAGATAAATGTAAATTGAAGTTATAAAGTTAGCATTGATACTCACTGAATGAAAGAATCGATTTGAATGCAGTTAATTAAGACATGTCTATGTGCTTATAGTGTCTCAGTAGGAGTAATGTTGAAGTATTGATACAATGAACCATTATTCTTATATGTATTTTACATCCATTTTAGGGATTTTTATTTGGAAAATTAAGCTTAAAACCTTTATTGAGAAAATGTAATAAAGGAAATCAAATAAAATAAGTGATAAAAAGGCCTAAAATGTCAATTTTTTTATTGTTCCTCTTTGTTAATTAACCAACTTGAAAGAAAGGTATTTTTTGCTTTAATTTTAGGAATATTCTAAGAGTAGTTTGTAGGCTAAGGCTAGAGGCACTGATAGAGGCCCATTTATTGGGTGAGGTGATGGCGAGATGGGCTTTGGAGCTTTAAAAGAGTGAAATTCGCATAGACAAGGAGATCCACAAAGAACAAGGCTTTAAGATTGCTTTTGGGTCAAATTATAGTATGGCAAGGGCCCATATATGGAAACCTATGCTTTTGATTGAACTCAATATTTACATTGTTTTCTTGAGTGTTTTAGGGTACTTTGTAACACTCTTACCCTCATTTTGCATGCATGTGTATCCTTTTTGATTATGTTGATTTATGCATTGCATCTTGCTTATTTATGGGTAAAATGGTCATTTTTGTCATCCAAACTTTAATTGCCTTGATCTTTAATTTTTTTAATTTTTACAAAGCTCTTTGGCTTAACTTGTAGGCATTTGGAGGAGATTTAAAGACTCAAGATGGAGCATTAATGGAGCCACAAGTATATTTAAAGCAAAAAATGACCTTGGAAGTGTCTATGTGTCCCCAGGTTGCAACCTCAATTCTCAGATTGCAACTTGAAGTTCTTAGGTCATGACCTCAAATCTCAAGTTACGACATGAAGTTCTCAGATTGAGACCTGGAGGTATTTCCAGTAAAGCTGAGGGCTCTAACCTTCTAGGTCATGACTTCACTTACTCAGGTAATGACTTGATCTCATATAAGTGAAACCATGCATTTTGAATTAGGTCATTCTCCATCTACACATAAGGGGGCCACCACGACGACCCAGACACCTCTCACTCTATAGATTTGCAGAGGAGAGACTCAAACCACCTTATCTCAAGCTCCCAACTTCCCTATCCATTCATCTTCCATTTTCCTCCATTTCTTCACCATTTTATGCAATTCCACACCATCCAAACCACTTCCACCACCTTCCTCTCCACACTTCCATCCCCATTTCCACCCCTCTCATGGCAGAATATCTCTATGGTAGTAGCTTGATAAACACTAATATTTACATGGTTTTCCTACTCGATTTTGTGGCATTTTGTAGCTTAATTACCCTATCTTGTGTTTAATTGAACCTTTCTTGCTTTTGTTGGTCATACATCACATATACAATAACACAAAGGGGAAAATGATGAAATTGTGTCTCTCTCTCAGCTGTACATGCTTTTGAACTCCAGTGTTTGATGCTTTAACAAGGTCTTCTTTGTTTTTGTTGTAGATGTCTTAGGGAGATATTCAAGTGTTTGAAAATGAAGCTGAAGGGAATGTAATTCATGACTGCAAGAAACATTCAAGAGGAGTGCCACTAGACTCTTTTTGTCACGACCAACAATATCGCGACTTTCTTGTAACTTCTGGGGCTCTGCTCATCACAAAAGTCATGACATTATGCCATTTAAGTCGGGACATATGTATATATTAGTCGCAGCATGCTCACATGGAAATGCTGTTATGCGTTTTTGGATTAGGTCAGCAGCTGCCATCTAACTAAAAGGGAACAATCACGGAAATGTACCTCATTTTTCAGAGAGCAAATCTTGGAGCCATTCTTCATCTCTGAACTTTCCTTCCATTGTGCAGATCTCCTTCCATCTTCCCAACACTTCATCTACAATCTCTCCTCCTACACTGTCCTAACCTTCCAATCACTCTCTACTGCACATCTTCCATTTTCATCTTCAGTTTCTTATGGCAGAACGTAGAGGTGATAACTGTTGCGTCCTTGGAATCATGATAGGCTAAACTCTTAGCCTCTTGGTGATGGAGAGCAAGACTTGAGCCAGAGAATCATTGGGGAGTATTCCTAGCCTAATCTTGTTTTTGAGTATTTGTAGAGATCTTTAGATCTAAAGACTTCTACTACTATGAACTGATGTTTACAGATCTGTGAACCTCTAATTTGGCTATGTAATTGGATTGGTTGCTGTTCATGTGCATTAGACTTTATGTATTTAAGATTTGATTCCTTGTGTTTACTTAGTTATCAATGATTATTAGTGATTAGTTGTTCATTTGGTTTCTGTGATTGTGATTGCAATTCGTTGAAGGCATGAGCATCAATTACTCCTTCTACATTCTGAGTGGCACTGAACAATGTTTTAAGGAATGTTGTTTGATTTGGATTCAAGCAAATTGCATTAATTGAACCATTGGCCCTAAGTGATTGCTTAGGGTTTATTAATTGAACTTAGAAGGATTGATCTCCCATAATTAAATCAAGGCAAGGAAATTTAAGTTTTCATCACTAAGAGTCTATTCATTATACTCCCTTTTCATCAAAAATACATTTTCAATTACTACAAACACCAAAAATATTTTATCACTATTATTTGCATTTCATTCTATTGTCTTAAGTCAAAACCCGCCTTATTTTACATACTCAAGTTTAACATGTTTTTAATAACCAATTCAGCATAGGATAATCAATAAACAACTCCTTGAGAAGAACGATTGGTTGCTCATTGTACTACATTACTTTTGGAGTAATCATTTTTGTATCGAATCGGAAGGTGACAAAATTGTATCCGATCAATATGCTACAGTTTTGAAGCGATGAGAGGCTAAATCCATAGTCTCTTGGTGACGGAGAACAAAGCTTGATCTCATGGATACATTAGGGGAGTTTTTCTTAGTCTGAATCTATGTTTGAGCTTGTGTTGGTTATTTCTAGATTTAGAAATTCTTACTATCATGTAAACCATTGGTTACATATTTGTAATTGTGTGATTAGACTATGTAATTAGATTGGATGTTGTTTTTATGCTGAATTATATATATGCATTGCAGTTGTGATTAATCCATTGTGTTCATGTAATTGTTAATTATTATTGATAGTTAATGTGTGTGTTTAGATTATGTGGTTGTTGATTTACAATCATTGGAGCATTTGCATCATCTATTCAATTGCACTCTAAGTGGTTTCCAACAATGTGTTAAGCGGTGTTAATTAACTTTGATCAAAGCAAGTTTTCACTAATTAAACCATTGGACCTAAGTGATTGCTTGGGTTTTTATCTAGACTTGGAGAGTTATAAACTTCCATATCATTTTGAGAGTAATGACAGCTGAGTTCCCATCACCAAGGGCCTATCTCATCATATCTTTGATTTAATTCAACCATTCCATTGTTAAACTAAAATACCAAAAAGATTTGCTTCTTGCATTGTACTGTTATTGCACCATAGTTTTCACAAACCAAAACCCCCGATTTTTGTCCAGTTCAACATGATTTTGTTAGCCAATTTAGACTAAGTTTTCCAATAAATTGCTCCTCGAGAAGAATGATAGGTTACGCCCTATACTCCATTATATGGTGTAATTGTATCTTGAACAAACCGGAAGGTGACAAACCAGTCCGATTAGCTTTATATCTCTTAATTAGACCTAAAACAATCACTTTAGCCCAAATTGTAAGTCTTTCATGGACTTATTGATAAAAAACGTGGCTCAACTCATTTAGTGAAGGGTAGACATGTTATTTTACAAAGACAAAGGCACTGAGAGACATCATCCTTTATTAAGGGCAATATGGGAATTTCCAAACCATCAAATCCTCCTATCATCTTCCTTAAATTCAAAATTCAAGAGGCAAAATATCAAGACTCAAATTCAAATATTTATCCTCGTGAATCACATACTTTTCAAGAATTCAAGATCATCCAACTAATGAAGAGTGAGATGCCGACTATGCCAAGAAAAGATAGAAGAATCAAAGAAAGATAAAAGAAGAGAAAAAGATAAAGATCAAGCTATCAAGATAGAGGAATCTTACTATCCCTTTTCTACATCAACAAGGACACATCCAAGGTGTAACACCTTCCTTCCTTAGCTTTACCACACATTAGAGACTTTAACTAAACCACTTGAATCCATTACATAAACTAGAATTAGTCATCCAAATGAATTTAAAAAATTCTTACCCGAGTTACTATTCATTTGGTAACTTGAAAATTTTGGCCAACTTTAAAAATTCATAACTAATTTTAGAAAAATCAAAATCAAGTGGTTCAAGTCTCTAAATAAATCTTATTCAATTATCTACAAGGAAAAAATACTCACTGGATACATTCCTTGCTCAATCAATATAATTTATGTCGTAAACATTCACTATTTATTTGGTCACTTTTCAATTTTCCAGATTTTTCGTTTAACTTTGGAAAATCATAACTTTTTACATACATATCTAAATTTGACAAACTCTAGCTTATTCTAAAGCTTGGAACATGTAGTATATTTTTGGAAAAATTAAACTCATTTAAACCTGGTTTACCCTATTCCTTCATTTACTCTAGTTGAGCTTTTAACAAGGATATTGGATCATTTTCTTAACTTTAGCATGCTCATTTCTTTTACTTACAAGCATTTTACATTATAGCATCACTCACTAACATATATAGCATTTACATACAACATATTTCATATACTTAACATAGTATAGGCTTAACATATATTGATCCCAAAGTTCAACATACAAACATAAGATAATATGCTTCAATATATACAAGATTTTCACAAAGTTGCGAAGCCATCCTCCTAATCTTGCACCTTCTTTTCCTTGCCCTTTGAACTTGGCCAAGAGTTATTCACTGGAAAGAATGACATTTAACAGAAATCCCAGTAGCAAATAATTCTAACTAACACACCATCATGCATGATTATAAATGTGTAATATTAACATGCCATGAAACATTAACAAAACCTTACTTCATCATAAAAGCATTAATTGTACAAGGCCAAGGAACATCAAGTTTTGCATAGCTAAAACCATGCACAAGTAAGGTTTACAAGTTATACGACTACAACCCATATCAATCATGGCCAAACAACATACGCAACAATCAAATGCAATGTGAATGTGAAAGTTAGAGAATTTGCTACCTTGATAACTTGACTTTCCAATTGACTTTAGTAGCTTCCCACTTGTACTTTGCTAATCTTTTCTTTGCAACTCACACTCCTACACAATTCATAATGCTTTTGGCATCAATAACAAGCCATTACCAGTGCACTATAACACTTAACAACTCATAAAACCCTTTCTTGAGAACTTAGGGTCATAAGCCAAAATTAATTCCAATGCTTCCAAAATTGTTTTCTCACTTATAACCTACACAATTTTTCCTTCTAAATCCATTGGAAGCATCAAATAATCAAAAACACATTCTTTCCTTAGGATACACAGCTGACCAAAATTATGCAACAATTGGCAACATGATTTTTCAACCTCTCTTTCCATACACATGCTTGATCTTGCTTCTAAACCAGTTTCTAATTATTATTTAACACAAAATCAATCCTCCACATACAAGATTAATTTTGTGCAGCACCTCCTCTTAGGGTTTAGGATTCCAAAATTTCATACAATCATCAAACTAACTCAATCCAGTCATCACATAAACAATATAGAAGAATTATTGGCAATTTCCAACCCTTAATGTGATTAAGCTTTTATCCATTCTTAATCCATTACTAATCATAGATTAATTGATCACTAATCAAGGTAATTAGAGATTGAAAGAAATTAGACAAATCGTAGTCTTGCTCTTAATCCTTGATTAGGCATTTTAATCTCTTTCTCTCTCATCCTCCCTCTCTTTCTCTCTCTAGAATTAATTTTGCAAGAGTTTCCTTTCATAAATCCACTCTTGCCAATATTGAAGGGAGGGAAGGGGAATTTATAGGCATCCATTTGCTAAATGTCCTTGAACTTTCACATATTTACAAGAGGTGTTGTTGGCTTGATCTTAGCTCTTGATTTCAACCATCTTTCCAAATGGACAAATCTCATGCATCAAGGGTGTGATCTTGCCATGTGTCCATGTGACTCACTATCAAGAGTGTGATCTTTCCATGTGTCCATGTGACTCACTATCAAGAGTGTGATCTTGCATGTGTCCATGTGACTCACCACTTGTGATGTCATAAAGGTTACATCATCATTTGCTGTGGGTCCTCTGTACTAATAAAGTAACTTTACTCTGACATTTTCTACCACATAATTATAATATTGTTAGATATGATTAGTTTTGATGATGTCAAATATATAAGAGAGCAAAAAGTTTTTATAATGTATATTGACTAACTACTATATTTAATATAAATTCCTTATGTAGTTTGGTCAATGAAAAGGAGAAAAGTTGTTTGAGTTTAATGATCTTATGAAATAAAATGGGAACATCAAGTTTGAAGCTTTTATATTTGAAATTGGAGGATGATGTTGTTAAATAACTCAATTTGAAGTTTACATATATGTTATATCATCATACATTGAGTTACATATCATCTAACCTTCATTTGGATGCTCAAAATTGTTTCTAGAAGTCAAAACTTGAGTCCTGACTCATAAACTCGAGTTAAATGAGTGTTTGAAGTTTTATGAATCAAAACTTGAAGTGGAACTCGAGTTTGGAATCA
>QFDD01012281.1:0-11020 GCA_006871305.1 Vachellia collinsii
CATTGCCTTGTCTATATGTCTCATAAAGAGATATAGCACAAGTTCACCATTGTTTGGAAAATCATCTATAACTACCATGGTACCTTTTAATTGTTCTTAGTCACAATTCCATCTTCATTTTCACTCAAGAAAATTTCACCCTGATTAGCTCCCATTTAGAATCTCTATGGGAACATACAATAGACCCCTTTTTGGTCTATTTTTAGATATGCGGAAACGTTAGAATATTAATTTATAGGATGTGGAAAGAAGTGACAACTTTTGAGGGCACATGGTTAAGTTCAAAGTTACACACACCTTGATGGAATCAAAGATGTGAACTAATCCACCAAAGGTGGACATTTGATAATACTCTCCCACTCACATTCAGTGGGTTAGTTTGAGCCATCATTTACATAACCATATTTAACAGTGTTTTATGATGCCTCTCAGCAACTCCATCTTGTGGTAGAGTGCATCAAATGGTTAACTATCTAACTATCTCTCTACATAAGGCCAACATCATTCATTAGATAGATATTCATGATTTCTATCAGTTTATAAGATCTCAAAAAAAATATTTAATTGATTTTTCAACTCATTCATGTTACTATAAAAAAGCATTTGAGCTTCAATTTGATATGAGATCAAGTAAACATGATTATATCATGAATAATTTTCAACAGAGAAAACAAAGTTTTAATCTCTGTCTCTTGCCCTGATAATTTAATAACCAAATATAAAAAATGGAAGAATTGCAATGTTTACTTAGCTTGAGTTCCCTTACTGAATGGAACTTTTCTTGTTGCTCTACCCGCTAGACAATTTTCAATTAAGGACATTTCATCATTGGATGTTTCATTTTAAATTTTTTATTATGTAAATTCTGGTTGTAACCGATATGTCCTTGTCTAACATAATAGGTAATCAAGTCAAAACTTGAATTAGAAGAAGCAGTGAAGCTATCGGCACTTAGAAATTACCAACAATATCATGATTAAAGAACTTTCTTAAAAAGAAAGATTGTGCCAATTGTGTAATGCCTTTCATAACATTATAAAAGTTCATTTAGAATCCATATTCTAAATAGTATGGGATTAGGAATCAATTCCATCAAAATTATGTGCGTGAAACACATGAAGAGTTTAAGTTGTTCACAACTTGAAATGAACTTATAGGTTCTAAAGACCTTTAACATTGATCATTGTGTCATCACCTTTATAAAGCCTTTTGCTTTAATTTGACAACTTATTGTACTTTATAAATGATTCATGTTCCATATTTTCATTGTTTATGGAGCTTGAGTATTAACGTACTCGTTTGCAGAGATTAATCCTTCACAACATGGTTAATTCTTTGGGAAGTAAAGACTTTAACCTTGCTTAGATTAGCATCCTTCTTCTTGCCTTTCTATGTACTCCTTTTAAGGAGTATATTGCCTTTCTTGAATTTAGGCTTATAGTGTGAAAATGTGAAGAACATACTCCATAAGTGAAAACTCTTCGTCCAAAGAATTTATAAGTCTTTGGATGTTCATTTCCAAGTTACAAATACTCTCGTGAATCATTATGGATTATATTGACTTTCATGAGCTTCCAATTGAAAAGAAGCATATTGATGAACAACTTACACTTTTTGTTCATTTTAATATGCATGATCAAGCTCTTTCTATTCCATTGACACGTTGGTAATCTCACATAAATGTTGTGTAATATGAGGTCTTTAAGCTTGATTGTTTATCTTACATGCTTTCTAATGAAAGTACCTCCTAATTTTCCTTTCAATGTATATCATATGACCAATGTTGTTGGATTTTTTTTTTATTATTAACATATGTGATAGCACTTTTTAAGATAATATGTGCTTGTACCGAATCATCTTTTGGCCATATAGGTCTCATAATTTCGGTTAAGCTGAGTTGACTCCTCAGCACTAACACTACCATAACCCTTGGTCAATGGTATGACTACATCATGCAGTACTTATATGAAACATTGAAATGCCAGATATCACTTTTGTCCCCATTAAGTTTAGTTGTTGCATTCTTGTTCTTGGTAGCCATTCTTGGCTTAATTATTAATGTCATCCCACATATGGGGTTATTCTTGTTTGATGTTAAACCAAGAACATATTTAACATATAGCACATTGAGTATACAATGTTATATACTTATATTATTCTTGACTAGAGAAATAATAACACCAATGGGTCCACAATCAGGAGAATACATTTGTACCTCCCATCACACAGATTCCAACAATGCTACTATTATCTATCAAAAAATTTATATAAGTACCACAGATAAAATGCTCAATTGTAACTTTCAGAAAATTTATTTTCCAAAAGAACTCCCACTTAACAGAGCATTTAAAATTACCTCCCATTTAGAGCATATAACACTCTTAGAAGATTTATTTTCCAAGAGCTCCCACTCATAAGGAGTATTTGATATTTACTTCTTCATGTATCTCAATTTTATATTTCCATAATGTTTCAATGGGACATTATGATTGTTTCATCAAATTCTCAATTTATTTGATTTTGTCATATTTAATTTTAGTCAAACAAGTCTTTAAAGGGTTAAGCATTTGTGCTTCTCAAACCCAAATTTTGTAGGTTCTCTTTGACCATTGTTTGACCAAGTTTAGTAGGAATCTTTTATTCCTAAACAACATGAAAGAAGTAATTCTAATAATCTCAACAATTTCTTAACATTTTCTATTTTTCTCATAGAAATATTTCAAATGTCTTATACAATGTACCTTTGTTTCTTTATAGAAACAACTTTATCATTTGCTCTCAAGTCTTTTACAATTTCAAAAGTTGGAGGTTGGATTGGGCTTTGTTTACTTTTTATTCTCATAAGGTGGACTGCTTATTTTGTACTTAAGGTGAATGTTTCCTTGAATATCACATTGATCCAAGGTTCTAATGTCGGAGAATTTATTTATTTCAGAATCCCTCGATCAAATCCTACATCTTTAGTATTTGATCATTCACTTTCACCTTCTATACAATTTTCAGGGTTAAATGAACCTTACATTGAACCATTTTCCTCTTGATCCTCTTTAAGATCTTCTCCTTCTGGGTTATCCATTGGACTCTTATGTTCAAATAAATGAAAAATTAAATTTTTTTTTATATGAACTCAATGCTTATGGAATGTGGCCAATAACTTATTTATTTTCCAAATTACCACCATGTAATTCATACTCAAGTTTAAGTTCTTCCACATGACCACATACAAAATAATAAGAAAAAAAATTCTTGGCTATGTATTTAAAACTCTCAAAATTCACATTTATCCCAAACAAAATTATTACTAATAAATACATATATTTAAACATTTTTAAAAGTATAAAAATAATAGAGTCTAACATTAGAAGCCTCTCAAATAGCTTCATTTTAGCTCTAAAATACACCAATAATATGTCCAAATTAAGCTCTTGAATTTTGACACTTTTAGAAATAAATAGAGCTTTATTTAGAGTCCAAATGCTTTATCATACGCCCCTAGAAGGAGAGGGAATTGGGAAAAAGAAATTTTGAAAAAAAATGATTCAAAGAAGTAAGTCATAGGCCCAAACGTTTTTGGTCCATTTTTCGTTTCCAAATGGTTAAAAAAACGTAGCCCATACCATTATTTTTTTAAACTATTTGGGCAGAAACTGATGGCCCAGTCCATTTTCCCTTTTTTTTTTCAATGATTATGGGCCGAATCTGATGGCCCATTCTCTCTCTATTTTTTTTTTAAATTTCATCTGCTCCAAAAAATGGGCCCTTCCCCCTTTTTTCTTGAACAAATCCGAGGGCCCCGTTTTTATTGGGCCCAAATTCTTTTTGTCAAGCCCAATCTTCTTCTCCCAATTGAAACGCACAGTTTCATCTTTTTTTTTTTAATACAAGAACGAAACGAGTGGTCCAATATAAATGGGACCTGAACTCTCCTTTTTAAACATTTGGGGCGAAACCAATAGCCCAAACCTTTTTTTTTTAAGTCCAGTCCCTCATTACTACCCAAAACACAATTGTTGGGCCCAGAACAGATGGCCCAATGTTTATAAATTTGGCCCAATTTCTTTTTTCTACTGGTCCAAAACGTGGCCCAGTTTTTAAAGAAGCAAAGCTGGATTTTTTTTATATGGACAGGAGAAACGACGCCGTTTTGCCATGGGAGGTTATCTTCAACCTCCAACCGGGTCGCACCAGACCCGGTTAAGCGACGGGTCGGGTCCGTCTGACCCGACTCTTCTGTCATCCATAACTTCTCCGTCCGACCTCCGTTTTTCACGTTCTTGGTGTCGATTTCTTTGGTTTTTCGAGATCTACACAATTTGTGTCCTAAAAATGTTGTTTTTCAGTTACCCAATCTCAGAAACGAAAAGTTGCGTTTTCACGGTTTCTAATGTTGTTTCACTGTCTCCACTTTTCTTTTTGGGTTCCACTATTTTCGTTTTCGCCTACTGTCTTCCAATACTATCTGTTCTCTATACTAGGATCTCGGGTCCATCATTAACCCAGTTAAAAAAAAAAGAAACCGTCGCTTGTTTTCTTCACACGCTTAGCAAATCATATATGCCCACACGCATGAATATAATTCACAGACCATTAAGGAAAATCAAAATAAACTAAAGCCTCAAGAAAAATCGTTTGCTCTGATACCACTGTAAGTTTTCGGGCGTACCTGGAATCCAACGACTCACTTAGTACCCACACGAGAATTGGAGCACCACTATGGACTCCAATTACGTTGCACAGCAAATGCACCGAAGGAAAAAGGGAAGAGAATGCAAAGAGAGCCATGAAAGCCATGAAAGAATTTTCATCGGGAGTTGTGTTTTTCATACACACACAAAAACTGACTCCCCCCATATCCCTTATATCACGTATGGTGGTTACCAAGATTTAAAATTCAAAAAATATATATAGAGGGAAAAATACCTCTATTGACCCATACATTATCTATTTTTATTTCTGCCCCAATTCAAATGGGCTTGGACACAAATCCACAAAGGGTGGACCAACATATTCCAACAATGCATTTGAAATTGTTGGAATATACAAGTCCACCCTTGGTGGATTAGGACCCAAACCCATTTGGATTGGGGTTAAAACGAAAATAGATAAACAATATGGGTCAATATGGTTTATTCTCTCTTTTAATATTTGAATTTCAAATATTATAACCACCGTACGTGATATATGGGATATGGGGGAGTCAGTTTTACATGAGAGAGAAAAAAAAGTATAACTCCCGATGAAAAAATTTCTCTCCAGTTTCCCCTCTTTAAAATTTTCCATTCTTCTCTTCCATCTTAGTGTATTTGCTGTGCAACGTAATCGGAGTCCGTATCGGTGCTTCGGTTCTCGTGTGGGTATTCTGTGAGTCGACGGATTTCAGGTACGCCCGAAATCCTTCAGTGGTATCAGAGCAAACGGTTTTTCTGAGGCTTTGATTTATTTCGATTTTACTTTTAATAGTCTGTGAATTATAATTCAACATAAGTGTGCATATGTTGTTCTTTGTTGTCTAATTACTCAGTGGAACAAAATTTCATTTTCGGGTTGTTTGGAGAACCCTCCAAATATTGGCATGAACTTGTAGAGCAAGCGAAAACGAACCTTTTGGAACCCAAAAAGAAAAGTGGAAACAGTGAAGAACATTAAAAAACACCATGGAAACACCATTTTTCGTTTTTGTGATTGATAAAAAATAAAATAAAAGGATAAAATATCTTTTAATAACTATCTTCTTTTTTTGGTGGAAATCTTTTGACTATCTTCTACTTTGGTCCTTTTATACCGCATGCCTCGCGTCATTGATAACGATTTTGAATAACTGATGGCTAATCACCGTCCATTTATTCATAATTAGCCCAAAGCTGTAATAATTAATATTAGTCCGTGGCAAAAAAAAAACTGCAGTAAATAGTGAGTATTTTCCCGTACATAGCACAAGGGTGTATTCTATTAAGGAAAAATTAAACATATATTTATGAATTTTTTTAGAACAGATGTATCATTGAATAACTAATATATATCCATTCAATCGATGTTTGATATTTGAGATGGGGATGCCTCCTGATGCATGGTTTGGCAACTTATCAAGTTACGATGGAAGCCTTGGGGTCAAGTCAAAGTTGAAGGCATTTTCGAAACCGAATATCAAAACTAGGCGTTCTGACCTTGAAATGTTAGCACGAGTGCTAGCATCTGACCTTGAAATGTTTGCACAAGTGCTAGCATTTTATCACTTCTCCCTCCCTCCCTCCCTCTATATATGTGTGTGTGTGTGTGTGTGTGTGTATTCTATAGATGTTTTCTAGAAGGTATTTTATCATTTTTATATACATGCGCATATTCAATAATGTTGGTGATTGGTTAGAGGGAATATGAATTACTATGATATTAGAGTTTGGCGTGTTTAATATGGTAACATTATAAAACATTTGAATTCTGTTACAAATTAAATACTTTTCAATTTTCGACACTTTTAACTATTTTCATTAGTATTTGTGTGAATTAATTAAAAACATTTAATAAAAAGGAGGAATTATTTCAAATGCATGAAACATAATCCGCAGTCATTAATGCCTCTTGTCCCTTCTTAATTATTAGGATTATATACTAGTCAAACGTTTTAATTACAATTGATTATGATGATCCCATTTAAGGCTTTACTTCCTTCAAACTATTTTACTCTCTCTAGTCTATAATACAAGTCACTTTAACTAATTTATAAGGATAAAAAAGTGACAGTTAACTCGTTTAATAAACCATAAATTGAAATATTTTTGGTCACATTTACCCTTATTGAAGAATGTAGTTAAATGAGTATTAATTGCAAGGACAAAACTTAAAATTGAGCGTTAACTATTATGCAATAAACTTGTATTTTGGACCAAACAATTCTCCTGTAAGTGACTTATATTGTAGGATGGAAGAGATTGGATGTCTTTTAGGTCAAAGGTATTTTTATCTTTTTTGTATATGGACGTATTTAATATAGGTGGTGAGGGAGAGATTAGGAATTAATATGATGTTAGAATTTATTGTGCTGAATAAGATAAAATTAGAAATCACTCGAATTTTATAACAAATTTAATGTTTTGAACTGTTTATTGGTATATTTGGACGTTTGAATTAGTTAGACGTGATATGAAATGAGCCTTCATTTCAAATGCTGAAAGAGAATCCACAACCATTAATACCTCCTGTCCCTTAATTATTTTTATATAAGGGTCATTGATTATTGATTATTATAATCACATTTAATGCTTTTCTCCCTCCAATGTATTCTAAAGATGGCTTGTAAAATGTATTTCATCATTTCTCTCTCTCTCTGTATATATTCTATAGAAGTTTTCTAGAACGTACTTTATCTTTTTTATATATGCTCATATTCAATAATGTTGGTGGTTGGTCAAAGAGAATATGAATTAATATGATATTAGAGTTTAGTGTGTTTAATAAGGTAATATTATAAAACGTTTGAATTTTATAACAAATTTAATATTTTTAACTATTTTTATTAGTATTTATAAATTAATTAAAAAAATCTAATAAAATGGAGGAATTATTTCAAATACATGAAACAAAAACCATAGTCATTAAAACTTCTTGTTACTTCTTAATTATTAGTCTTTCATATTGGAAATTGTGCATTAGGACTATTCATTGTGTTGTGAGTATTTTTAATTAATGAATCATTTATTTTCATGATCATAATCTTTGTATATTTGTTATGATAAACTGTCATTAGATAAATCATAGTGATTATCCTAAATGTACATAGTTGGTCATTTATGTGGGAGCAAAGTAAAATAAGGACATCTTGACTTTGAAATGTATAGAGATACTAATTAAAGTTATATGCACTTGTAAGAGTATAACATGCTAGACCGACTCATTGTAAAAACGCTCCATGGATTAAGTCATGAGCTGGTCTCACAAACAACTACATCACTATGCCCTTTGACTTGAGATCATCATGGATTCCTAAATAAGAGTCACTCAGCTTTGACCTAGCCAAAAGTCACTTTTGACCAAGTAATAATAAAGGCTACATTTGGGCTTAATGGGTTTTATGTAAAGGAATATAAATGGTCAAGATAAAATTTATCCCTCACATTAATAGAGAAATATTGCTGGGCCCCTCGATGAGTGAGTCTAAAGAATGTATAGCCATACTGTGATGGAAGGGAAGTTTCATCTCTTTAGTCATCATACTCAGAGATTGAGAAAGCAATGTTCAAGAATAAGAGTATGACAATCTTCATGCCTCATCCTTGACCAAAATATCATGTGGCAAAAGGGATGTGATGTGGTTGTATGATAAGTTGTATCAATTTACATATCCTTAAATGAATTGGATAGTCGTAATGTCTTGCTATATGCCATTTGTGACTTATGGGCTAGTATAGTCATTAGCTCACTGCCAACTTCATATAGGCCTACAAGGTCGCACAAAATAGCCCAATCTGAGCTGAAATGTCCTGATCCATTAAATCTAGATTTAATGAATATTCTAGGGAGGATAAATGTGTATGTAAACATACATTCATATATTTATATGTATATGTATGTATGTATGTATGTATATTTCATGTATATATGTATGTGTGTTACATATATAGATATATATATATATTATATATGATAATGATATAATATCTTAGATTTCTTTTAAAAGATAGATCTTGGATTTAATCTATAAAATCTTGATTTAAAAAAATAGATGTCAGGTTTAATTTATAAAGATAGATTAAATCTTGGATTTTATTTAAAAGATAGATCAATCTTGATATTTTGTTTTTTAATGTATGGAGATAAATTAAATTATATCCTCATTGACTCCTTATCCAAATTAAATAAATGTGTTAAATTAAATCTATTGAACAGATTTACATAAAACCATCTTTTATTTAATTTTTTGGATTTAAACTTTATGATAAGATTTGAATTTTGAAATTGATAAAAGATTGATTTTCGAAATTCAAAGGATAAGTTTTGAATGTTTGTAAATAGATGGTTAGAGCTTTCCTTGCATACACACCCGAATTTGAAAATAAAAAACAAAAGAAAAAAAACCAAGAGGAAAAAGGAGGTCCTAGTATAGGACGTTGAGGCACTAGCATGTGTTCGTGTTGAAAAGCTATTCGTGTGGATACTGGTAGAGGAAGCTGATCTTAGTTGTTGGCTTCTTCGAACCGAACAAGGAAGAAAAAGAAAACGCTCCAAGAAAGGTATACTTCTTGACTACATGACTTAAATGCCTTCAACAGATCCAAGGAAGGGATTGGAAACCTTTTTTTTAATGTTCCACTGTGC
Organism: Vachellia collinsii; assembly: GCA_006871305.1. Taxonomy (NCBI): domain Eukaryota; kingdom Viridiplantae; phylum Streptophyta; class Magnoliopsida; order Fabales; family Fabaceae; genus Vachellia; species Vachellia collinsii. The sequence goes on from QFDD01012281.1 coordinate 9,310, forward strand.
CTTCCAATCCCAACATTATGTACTAGTCAAAATTTTTATGATTGATTACGATAATCCCATTTAATACACTACTCCCTCCTATGTGATTTACATAGATGTCTTCTAAAAGGTACTTTATCCTTTTTCATATATGCTCGTACTTAACAAGAGTGGCAAGGGAGAATAGGAATTAATATGATGTTAGAGTTTAGTGTGAGTTAATTAAAAACACCTTATAAAATGATTAAGTACCACGTACCTAAGGAATAAAGGAATTAGAAACTCATGCACATTCTTGAATATGTGTGTATAAAATGTGACTTATCCATCCTTGAATAGTGAATATATCAGGATGTTCTTGTACATAAAAATACTAGTACATTACATAATTTCATATTAAAAAAGTATCTGTAGTTGAATCCATGTCATTTTGACTAATGAAGTTTTGAATAAGAATTTTTCACTAATTTTCTCCTATTCTTTACAATTCAATATAATTTAATTTTTTAAAAAAGGAAAATTGATGGCACAAACTATAATGTAATTTTTTTTTTCCAATTTTACTCTCTTACAATCTTCCAGAAGTAGAATAAGAGAGGAATATGTATTTTTAAAGACAACCACTGCATTTAAAAACAATAAATTGATAATTTTTCATCCTTCAGACATTTTCAAATACATCTCATTAATTTGAATGAGATATTAATAAATTTTTATCCTTCTAGATTTTCACTCAATCTTCATATTTTTTACATCGTTCTTGATATATTTTTTGGAATTGAAATAGGGTGAGGGTGTAAATTTAGCAACGAAGTTATTGGGTAAGAGCACCCAGCACAATTAATTTTTTAACGGAGTAAATTTAGCAATAATCAATTAATCAAGTTGCAAATTTAGCAATGCCATTTGTAATATTCTCAATTTTTTTATAACTGAAACAAGGGCTAAATGAAGGGCTACGGATGAATTTAGAGTCCGGAGTGTTAGTTTCCAAATAGAAAGCAAAGTTGGGACCAAAGTGTCATTTTGAAAAATGAGAATCAAGGTGTCATTTCAAAAATTGGGATCAAATGGCTATTTTGAATTCAACCAAAATATCATAAAATGATCTTAGGCATAGAAAGGTAAAGGAAAAGTCACTGATCAGTAATCGACACTTGGTTAAAGTTAGAATGGCCAGAATAACCCAGACGGGAATTGAAAAGGTAATTTAATATTTCACTATTTAATAAATATCTAGCCAAATACAATTATTTGAAATAGCCAAAGACCTCAGAAATATTTTTTAAAATGATGAAAAATAGGTTGGGAAATGTACTATTTCATAAAATTGATTTCAGTACAAAGTAAGAAATAGTTTTTCTGAATCGATGCAAAAAAGCCCAGAAAACCTCTTAATTACGGTTTTTGGAAGAAAATTTATTAAGGGCATTTCTAGAATGAGATTTGAGATGAGGAAAATATGGAAATGAGTATATGAATTATGGAAATTTTTAATGATCTTGCACAGGCCAGGTGATCAAAAAATTCCTAAAAAGCTTTTCCAACAGAAAATAATCAGGTAAAGCAAAACCTAAAGTTGCTTTAGTTTCATAAAGAGGATTGTGGGGGGGGGGGAGGCTACCACTTGTGATCTTCTTGCTTGAAGATGAAAAACAAATGAAGATATTTACAAAAGTGGTAGATTATATCAATATAAAGTTGCTTTATCAGTACATTTGGGCCATACACT
>QFDD01012283.1:0-10813 GCA_006871305.1 Vachellia collinsii
TTAGAGTGTTTAATTTCAATTGAGATTGTGTAAATTTAATATGGATAATTTAAATCTTATATTTGTTTTTGACTTGTAATTAAAAAGTCATGTTCATTTATTTTATCAGCATGAATTTAAATTGTTCTCAGAAATCCAAATCCAACCTCACATCCAACAGGGATTTGAATTTTTCTCATCCCAGCAATGAGTACAAAATAACTGTATTTAACTGCAACCATGATCATATCCGCTTGCTCTCTCAAGAATCTGAAATAAACATGTGAAAAGGATAAATTTTCTAGCTAGCCTGGCCACAACTTGTGATCAGTGTTCAACAGAAAGAAAACCACCAAATGGCGGACCTAAGTGAACCAAAAACCAAAAAAAAAAAAAAACAAAAAGAATCCTACATCATCTCAGCACAGCAGATTAATCTTGGATATCTTCATGATAGCTACATCCAAGCATGCCCAAATTTGGAGCCTCCCAGAAAACCGAAGCCAAAGATTTCTCCCAAGGATCTCCATGCTCCAAAAGATGATATGCAATTGTGACTGTTATCATCTGCCCGGCGTCAGCAACCTGCTTTTCCATTTCTAAACTTTTCAAGTCTCAAAAATGGGGAAATTACCATGAGATCCCAAAGAAGGGACTTGACTACCAAAAGTCTCAGTGGCAAAGGGGGAATATAAACAGATTGTCATTTCTTGCATTGATAGTTGCTAGTGCATGCTTCTTGGTTATTGAACTTTTAGGTAATTAAATTTCTTCATTGGGACCTCATAGCAATTCCCCAAAAACATATTATATCAGAATAAAAAGATGAATCATGAACCGCACACAGGCAATGCTAATTACGCTGATCATCAGAACTACAGAATATATTGGTGATAATATCTTTGTAGACAAGTTTTACTTCAACAGACAATTCTCAAAAAGATTAGACAGTAGGATTTAGGAATTAAAATTAGCAAAACTTGACATTCTGTCTGCATAATAATTAAAGTTCACTTTCAGATAAGTTTGTTATCAAACATTCTGAACCTTGTCTGTTTTGTTCAATCAGTGATTGAGAGCTTCTAGACTCTAGCCCTTTTGTTGCTGCAACTTGGGCACTTGTATTGCTTAATGTGCTCAGCCTTAGCAGGAGTGATTTTAACACATTTGCCATGGAACCATCTCTCACACACGTCACAACAGATCCAGAATTCATCAGTGGCATAGTTATCTCCACAGGCCCCACATGTTGCACCTTGTTCGTCATCTTCATCTTCTTCTCCACTCTCATCCTCTTCTTTGGGTGGTGTTGACATCTTCACTCCCTTGGCCAGTACCTCAGATTGGCGGGACTGTTGGGAGGGAAGGAGAGCACACAAACAATAAGCATATCGGCCACAGACAGAAACATAAACTAAGAAAATGTAATTGAAAACTGCTAGCCACCTTGCCACTTGATTTGCTTTTGCTGCCATTGGTATGAGCGGCTGATTGATCCTTTGATTGCTTAACACTTCCTGTCACAACTTCAAATATGGTTGGGAGATCATTTATCATTTGAAAAAGCCTTTTCCTGTATATACCCATTTGAACCAAAATTAGAAACATATCCTAAATATTGCTTTTTCCCTCAGGCTTTCTAGCAAAAAATCTTTCTATTCTTGAGCCACTTATATCATACTGCTGTTTCCGTTTTTTCACCTTTTTAGTATTCTATTTGCTCTTGCAATATTTTTCAATGAATTAAATATCCAAATGACTCTGTTATGACCCTAATGCTAACAAGCTTTTAACAAGACTGAAAAGACTAGAAAATAACAACACATGCTTGAGATTAATAATACGGATATAAAATAACTATTACAGTTACAGATTACAACACAAACAATCACAATGAACAAGAAATTCTAGCACACACCAAGATACAACTCTCACAATAACAGGACAGGGAAAACAAAGACACATAAACACATAAAAATTGCCAATCTTTCAAGAGGACTGGCCCTCTTCACTCCAAAGGCCTCAGCCCTTAGCCACTCTTCTACCTCAAAATTCTTCTATGTCCTCCTCCCGACCAAATGGAAGATTTATAGACCTAATATATGGCTCTCACAAACCCCAACCTATAGGCTTTGACCATGGCCATTCTACAGCCCCCCTATTTTCTATTTCTTTCTTCCAGATGGTAGGTCAAAGTGCTGACCATCAAAAGGTATCATTCTCTTTTTTATGTACTGTCCTAAATTACCAAATGTGATCCAAACAGACTCGCAGTAAACTGTACTGTAGATAGGGACTCATACAGAGACATTAATTCCCCCAGAGGATACGTAAATAATATTGATCTGAACAAGCAAGAATTGCACATAGTTCCCTCTAGCTCATGAAATATAAAGCGTTAACTTGAGCACAAAAACCGGTTACCTTCAGGAGAGTGCAACTAAAGTCAAGCCATGATATAATGTTTTCAAAGCAGAACATAAAGATTCCAATAACTGACAACACAACCCACTCCATAGACAAATGACAACACATTGTAAAAAATAAAACTACCGCCTAAACAAGTTACAGCACATCAACTACGTCATTCTACAAAAGACAACACAACATCTATTATTAATTATTAATTAATCTTCCCTAAAACTCAATATGACTTTCTAACCAAAGTGTAATTAACTTTTATCCTCTCCCTAATGCAGCTATAGGTTAGAAGCGGAAAACATATAAGAGAGGGCACAAGATAAGCTGAATAATTACATATCCCGAAGCAAATCAGTAAAAGTATGCATTAGAAGATGCAGGGATTCCTTCCCAGATTTACAGATCAGAGAAAACCAACTGCACATTTTTTATTGAAATTATGAAACATGTGTGTTATAACAAGATATTATATTCATATTTGCACTCCACATTTAGTCATTTCCTGCTATCTACGACTACACAGAAAAGGATGCCTAATGTGAAAAGTGTCGACTGACTTTTGCATAGGATATTTTAACTTGGATAGAAGTTCAAAATCTGATTGACTGAAATTTTAGGCCTGGAAACCATGACCTTTTGGTAGTGACATTACCTCAGACTAGGAGTACCAATAGCTACATCACCATAAGTTTTATGAATAAAGACTTCAAACCTCGCCCTCAGGAGGTCTTAACAAGATAATTGAATATTCATTCCACAAACAAGACTTCGACCAACAGAAGAACTTAGTGCATCCCCAAAACATATGATGTAGGCCAGTAATATAGAAAGGTGAGAGAAAGAGGGAGAGAAAGAGATAGTGCATCCTCAAAACATGTGATGTAGGTTTGTAATCAAGAAAACGAGAGAGAAGGAGGGTGCTGAATATATTCACTGATCATTTCAGTAATGATCAGAATTATTTACACAGACTTATGTCTTCCTATTTCTAGACATTTCCTATTCTTCGTAACTAACTAATCCTAACAGCTAAGTCCGTCATTTACAGAATTACAATTGTACAACAATATGCTTCAACAACAAAGTGATAGAAGATTTAAAGGAAAAAAAATTCAGTTGCAATGACAGGCACAGTCAATATGGATCCAGACCTAATCATAACATGAGCGATGCCTGACAATATGCCATAATGGATATTCAGTTCGTGAAGGAGTAGGCATTAGTCTAGGTGTTTAAAAAAATAGTTAGGACTATCTATTTATCTTTATTACCTATGTCTAGGAAATTAGTTAGGTTCTGTTGGCAGTATGCTACATAGGATGTCAAGTTTGACTTAAAGAAAAGTTTTCAGTTGATTCTCGCCTAAAAGCAAAATTTCATCCCTTATTCTCCAGAACTCTGATTGGGACTGATCACATAAAAAAAGTAAAGTTGCCAGATCACTACACCTTAAATGAAATATAATCATATTCTTCACGCTCTTGCTTTTCATTCATGTAACAGGGCATTTAGTTACAACTTAAAGTCATGCATTTTACATTAATATTTTACTCAGACATCTCAAGCATAGTTTTATTCAGAAGTTTGAAATTTAAAATTGGATTGATGACTTCAGCAGTGCTATACCCCCATCACCCGAGAGTTATAACTCAATAGCACACTCAAAATATGAGTTTATCTGTATTCAAAAGAATGAGCCAAGATCATAGCCAACTGCCTAAAGCTAATGACTAAAACTTTCACATGTCATGTGAGCCCCAAAAAGTTCCAAGTCCTACAAGACCAAACGATGTAAGTGAAGGAAACTACAATATGAGAACAGTGCCAACAAAGTGTAAGCTAAATAAAGTACAAATAAAATGAATAAGTTTCACAGTATTATCCAGTTCCTACGATAATATCCAGGAACATAAAAGACAAACAAGGTGGAAAATCCACAGGACAAAGAAAACCTAACAAGTTATTCTTGCAATTGGCAAAAGTAGGCATGAAAAAAGTCTTGTATTATTCATTATTTTTACAAAAAGCATTTAAAAAAAGAATCTTAAAGCAAGTACTCAAAAATAGGAACGAAGAAGGATGACACAAGGGACAACTGGGCATGACGAAGGATTTACTATGTATAGGCATGTCCCAACTTTCTAATTTTCTGCTTTTAATGTGCCTGTATACTACTAGTTAAGAATAAAAATAAACCAAAAATTGAATTAGCTCAATTATGTATCATCCCAATGATTCCTCGAGTGATGCTCTCCCTGCTGATGCTTATCAGTACATAAAACAGAGAGTCTTATTTATGCTTACACAGAATAAAGTATTTAAGATATTAGAAACATAACAGATAGGCTGACTACAAGAAATCCCTCCAAAATAATTAATAAGCACAGTACATAATTTGTTCCGCTACATATATGTTCCACATTGCCCAAAATGAAAAGATTTCAAACAACTAAGATGTGCAAAAGAAGTTCAGGCAAAAAAAAACATGTACAAAAGAAATCCAGAATTAGGACCGCAAAAACAAAATATATCTAGGAAAATAACTTCTCAAGGCTTCAAAAGAATAAGAAATTTTACATAGGTATATAAGAGGAGCAAGGATCCTTACCTCTCATTCTTACCAAAGCCAAATCGAGCACCAAAATAGAAAGCAACAGCAAGCAGCCATGCGTCACTGTGAACTGCAACTAGTGATAACCAGTCCTTCTCTTGCATCCCATCCCTAGCAAAGTTTATACCTAGAGCTGGCTCAGGAAGTTCAGGAGGCACTTCCTCAACTGGCAAGTTCACTTGCCATGTTTCATTGGGAAATCCATAAAGGCACAAGTTCTCCTTCTCTACCAAAAGAACAATTTAGGATTAAGAAATAACGCACTGTATCCAACAAACACCATAAGAGCATCAAATATCAATTTCTCCATAAGGAATTGATGGTATCACGAGGGAGTAAATATTGAACAGTCGAATGGTCTAAAGCAGAATCTATGGCATCAACAATGCTACCAAAAAAGACGAAGGAGTCTTCAGCTGTCAAATATAATACAAGCTCCCAGGGGCAAAAAAAAGATAAAATGATGGTATGACATGCACATATAGCTTGTTCCATCATATTAAACAAAAAAAATTGCTATTGCTTGTTTTGAACAACTGAAAACACTCCCCCACACAGGACATGAGGGTTCTCCAAAATGAAACGGCAGAAAATATTATTAAACCAATGTGCCAGGTCGGAAATGGTAGTCAGAAGTTCATAAAAAATAGCTGAATCATGGACAAGTTAAGCCTTACGGTTACCCAAAATTGGATCAAGTTTTTCCAGAGAGAAGTCCCACAAGCATGAGGAAAAGAATATATTAAGTGAATTGAGACGTGATTGCCGTGAGCTCGTAACAAAGTAACACAAACAAATACCGAAGCTTAAAACCACGAATGAACGACTTCAAATTTCACACTATTCAAGAGACAGCCCTCGATACAACGCTGTCTTCGAGAAAAATTACCTACAACCTATGAAGGATGAAATCCCAGGAAAAAAAAAGGACAAAACAATAAAGATTAGAGGTAACCCACCAGGGTCGCACTGCTGGTAGAACTTTTCAACATCTGCAAGAAGACAACAAAACGCCCAGAAGAACAATTAACATATAAGCCGTACAAATTTTTTATTGATTATCGAAACCCAAAAGAAGAGGAGGAGAGCGAACCCGTAGTAAGGGCCTTAATCATTCCCGCTCTTCTGCCCTTAAAGTCGCTAAAAACCTCGTCCACTGTTCGAGGTATTGGTTGCGATAAGCCTTCCATAGTCACTCAGAACAGAGAACCCCACAAATTTTCGAATTCAACTATAATATATTCCCAACCCAAAAATCCCAGTTCAAGTTCCAATAAAGAACTACAAAAGCGTTCCTTCTCACGCAGAATCCCTAAACAATTCAATCAATAAAGTAAAATTAAGAAGAAGAAAAAATATTTCTTTCACTAACAATAGTTATATGCAAGCCTAGGGTTTTTCTCCTCTTCGTTACTCAATTTTAAGCAGATTTGGCGAAACACGACTCCGCGGATCCATGAAGAATCTAGAGGAAGTGAGACGAGGAGTGATCGAAATGGAAAAGAAGCGTTGCAGGGGCATGGATATGCGTTTGGAAAGATAGGGTGGAGACTTGAGAAAGGAGCAAGGGCTTAGCACTATGATCAGTGACGACTGATGAGACAGTTCGATTTCTCTGTGTCCTCCATGAGATCGATTAGAGAAAGGTAAATAATGATAAATGACGATAATCCAAGTTAAATCGTTGACTAAAAAATTTCGATAATTTAAAAAAAAAAATCAGTTGAGTATAATATATGCTTTTCCACTTATCCTAATTCATGTTAATCTCTCTAATAAATATTATATGATCTTTTTAAAATATTTATGTAATAAATGTTTTGTGGCATTTAAATTTGATTGTTGGCATTTGTTGAGAAGTCATGAATAAAGGGTAATTTAAAAAAGAAAAATATGAGGGATAAATTAGATGGAGATCTTATATCTAAAACCAACATTAATTCACAAACTAGATCTTAGGCCTTGTTTGGTTTAAAGTAAAGGAGGGGAGTTGGAGTTAATTAAAGATATGTGAGATTAAGTGATGGAAGGTTATGAGTTTTGTTTGGTTCAAAGGGAGATGAAGGTAGAAGAGATATTTTAATTATTGTTGTTTGGTTCAAAAGGGGAGGTAAGGAGAGCAAATTATAAATTGATAGTTATACCATTATTATTTTATTTATGCTTTTTCTCTTTTCTTCATAGTATTTATATTACAATAACGATTTTCTATAATATTTGAATTACAAAAACACATTACTTTTAGTTTTGTATGATAAAATAATTTTATATAATCTTTAAAAGATAATAATATTAATTTTAACATGTTATTTCATTTTTAATGATGTTATTGTATCCAAAATTAATCTTCAATGATAATAGACATAAATAAAGATTTAATCATTTTGATCAGGCTACCCAACAACAACAAATTTAGCTATAGGTCCATATTTTTATCTGTGAAATCAAAATATACAGCTACTTGACTTGCATATTAACCTAGGCTAACAATTTTAGTAAGAGCCCAACAAAAAGTTATGATTTCCAATGCTGCAGACTCCAAGTTTATTCCCCACTACCAATTTCTAAAAGGATCCAACTAGAATTATCAAGTGAGAGGATGCCAGAACCATAAACGACATCCACAAATATTCTCGATGCAATACTGCGTTTAATAAGAAATCAATTGAACTGATAGAAGAAAAGATTAAAAAAGGGAGGGAGGGCAGTTGAGCGTCACGAGGAAAGTCGAGGGAGTCGCATTGATTGGGCTTAGCTTCACCACAGTTGGTGTCTTGGACTTGGATTCGTCAAAGGCATCCATGGCAGAACAACAGATTCCTAGAGTGGCTTGAGTCGAAAATGGTGAACCCACTTGACAAGGCCTACACAACGACAAGTGAAGAACAGGAAACAGAAGCAAAGAACGTGGATGTGCAAGGAGAGTGCAGGGAAAAGGATTTTTTATAAAAAAAAATGGTAGTGATGGAATTTTGTAAAATTAATATAGGTAATTTAGTCAAATTTAAACCCAACTTTCTCATCCCTCCAAAAAACCCCAATTTTAGGGGTTTAGAGAGAGGAGGGGAGGGTTAGGAGAAGGATAAAATTGGCACCTCACCCCCCTCTTATTTTTCCCAATCAAACACATTTATTCCCATTACACTCCTAACCTACCCTAACCTCCCCTCCAAAAACCTCCAACCAAACAATGTCTTAACGATGAACATAGCCACATTGTCTAAACTGAATCTTCTATTTTCTTTTTTCTTTTTTTCTTTTTTTTGTTGATAAGGCGTATCTTCTATTTCTCAATGATGAACATGGGCAAAACTAGAAAAGTGTTAATTAATAACCTTCGCCATGACTTATATTACCCTGTCCATCCGATTCTACTCATAAATAACATTTTCTATTATAGATATAATCTTATATATATGTGAAATAATTTTGTTTTGTCTAAAGATTTAATATACTTTTTTCTTTTCTACCTTTAATTAATTGAACATCTCATCTTTTTTCCTACTCCTTCTCTCTCATCATTTTTTATATTCATTCTCTCTCACACTCATTATCTTCATAAATAAAAGTATATTTAAAAAAAATTACATCTCTTACATATTTATTGTTTTTAACTAATTTTAATTGTTAGTTTGTTTTACTTGATTTAGGTAATTGTTATTTATTAAAAAGACTGCAGTGAGTATAAACTAAGGGCCCATTTAGTTGAGGGAATTTTGGGTCCAAAATTGGGGAAAAAAAATAAAATATAGTACCAAAATGTGTTTGCGGCTAACAATTCCTTTAAAGCTCATTTCGGAGGAGGCAAAAATTCCATTAAAGGTAGGTATCATGCTTCCCACAAAAAATGGTGTCATTTGTATTTTAAGCGGATGATGGAAATGAAAACGGACATTTATGTCCCTCAAACTGAGATGGTTGCTCATGTGGACATTTAAAACACATTATGGGATAAGCTTGAACAGGATTCTATAAAGCCACTTCAAACAACACTAAGAGGATGTGCTAGTTAATCAGTGGGTATGCATTCTTTGACCTGTCCATTTCTTCTTGGTATGTGTTAGTGTTTTAGTGTGTAGAAGTTTTGCAATTCAAAGCTTTGTGTGTGTAGGTGTTTGTAGTTGGAGTTCAATTTCATCTGTGTTACTTCCTTTGTTGCTTGGTTGACCTATGCACATTTCTTGACCTGTGTGAAGGAATGTCGCTGCCCTTATTTTTGTTTTTATATAACAGAATTTGAATTTTCGTAGTAAAAGCAAAGATTGAATTCAAATTCCAATTTAGCTAAATTTGAATTCAAATTTGGAATCCAAATTCTAATTTGGTACTATGGAAGCAAAACCAAAATTTCAAATGGAAATGACACCCTCAAAATGGAATTTGGAGCATAAATGGTAAATAATTATATCATTGTAGCTAACCTCTAAGAAATGTGTAAAGATAAACCCTTCATTCCTTTAATAATAAAAAATTGGGAAGTTTAGAAAAATAAAGGACACCCTCAAATTCTAATTTGTTCTGCAAATTCAATTTTGACATACTCAAAGTTGAATTTAATGCATCAAATTCAAATGTACTTGCTCATTTTCGCAAACAAATTTGACTTTGACGAATTTGATTTTGATATAAGTAAATTACATTTTAACGCATTAACTCAGAATTTAGAATTCAAATTTTAATTTGATAGAGCGAAAGCAATGACCACATTTGAATTTGGAATCCAAATTTCAATTTGACACTGTGGAAAAAGAGTATCAATTAAATTTATGCTTGGTGCAGATAAAATGGTGTATCCTAAGATGTTATCTAGTCTTACCATTGCAGAGATTTTTCTACGGGCACACTTGTACTATTTTGATTGGGATCTTCTTATTGGAATCACTCCAAAAACCACAGATATAACTAAACTTGTTATAGGCTTAACTTTAAAAAAGAAAGACGCTAGCTTTCATTTATCAACCCTTGAAATTTATAATTCGGAGGACTTTGTTGATAATTTATTTTGATAATGGTTACAACAATAGTATCATTGATCTACATGGCTATATATAATTTTTACAAAAGAATATGGGAGAGATCTTTGGTATAACTCATTGCAGTTATTTATTTTATTTTATTATTGTTAATTATCATTGTTATATAAGGATATGAATTTCAAAATATAATAGATTTAATTCAATATAAGTACAATCTTCATATTATTATTTATATTATTTATTTTTTGACAAAAACAATTATATTTTTTTATTTATATTTAATTTTTAATCATTTTATATCTACAATAATTTGTCTTATGTTCTATTTACATAAAGTTTTTTTGTTTTTCCATAATATTTGATAATATATTATTTTAATATACTAGTATTATTTTGTTAATTTAATCACATTGTTTAATTTTTATATTTATTTATTCCTTGCTTTGGTATTTGATTAATAAATACTCATTTATGGTCATTTGTATAATTTTCCTACTTATATTAACATCATTTTCAACTTGCCAAATATAAAATTTTCCATCGAACTATTTTAAATTCTAGTTATACCAAACATGTCATCACTTAAAATTTTTTAATTCCATTTCATTACAACGGATTCCTTAAACCAAATGGGCTCTAAGAGCCCATTCAGTAGGTTGGAATTGAACTTGATAGAGATGGAAATAAAAAAAGATATAAAGATGGTGTTTAAAAGTGTGTTTACTATGTCGCATAAGGAATATTTACAATAATTTAAAAATAATTCTCACTTCGAATTATAATTTCTAAATGGGTTAAAATGCATTTTTGTCCCAAAAATTCTTTT
>QFDD01012288.1:0-12691 GCA_006871305.1 Vachellia collinsii
ATATATATGTATGTATATATATGTAAATTCGTTTATACATATATATATAGTGTATATATATTATATGATAAAGATATAATATTTTGGATTTAATTTATGAAGATGAATTAAATCTTGATGGATCAGGATTTAATCTATAAAGATAGATTAAATCTTGAAATATCTTAATATTGTATCTTGTTTTAATTTATAGAGATAAATTAAATCTTACCCTCGTTTGACTCCTTATCCAAATTAAATAAAAGGGTTAAATTATATCCGTTGGATAGTTTTAGATAAAGCCATCTTTATTTAACTTCTAAGATTTAAAGTTTCTGATAAGATTTGAATTTTGAAATTGATAAAAGATAGATTTTAAAATTCCAAAGGATAAGCTCTGAATGTCTATAAATAGATGGTCAGAGCTTTCTATTGTATACATCTGAAAAACAAAATTTAGAAAATTAAGAGAGAAACAGAGAGTGAGAAGGAGTTCCAAGAATCAGACATAGAGGCACTAGAATACGTTCATGTTGAAAAAATCTATTCGTGTGGATACCAGTAGAGGAAGTTGATTATAGCTGTTGGCTTCTTGAAATTGAACAAAAAAAGAAAAAGAAAATGCTTCAAGAAAGGTACGTTTTTTGACTACATGATTTATAAGCCTGCAATAGATTCTATGAAGGGATTGGAAAAATTTTAATCTTTGTTGTGCCCTTCAATCCCAAAAATGGTATCAAAGCTTGGTTGACTGTGCTTTTAAGTTGTGTTACATATGATGTTTCCATGATTATGCTTTCTTGATGTAACACCTTTCTTTCATTAGCTTTATTATACCTTAGAGACCTTAACTAAACCACTTGAGGCCATTATATAATCTAGAATTAGTCATTCAAATGAATTTCAAAAATTCTTACCCAAGTTACTATTCATTTGGTAACTTGAAAATTTTGGCCAATTTTGAAAATTTATAAATAATTCTTGAAAAATTGAAATCAAGTAGTTTAAGTCTCTAAATAAAGCTCATTCAATTCTCTACAAGGGAAAAATATCACTAGATGAATTTCTTACTCAATCAATACTATTTACTTCATGAACATTAATTGTTCATTTGGTCACTTTTCAATTTTCCAGATTTTCCCTTAACTTTGGAAAATCATAACTTTTTACATACATATTCAAATTTGACAAACTCTAGTGCATTTTAAAGCTTGGAACATTTAGTATTTTTCTGGAAATTTCAACTTATTTAAACGTGGTTTGCCATGTTCCTTCATTACCTTAAGTTGAGGTTTTAACAAAGGATACTGAATCCTTTTCTTGACTTTAGCATACTCCTTTCTTTTACTTCCAAGCATTTCATATCATAGCATTACTCATTGACATATATAGCAATTATGGACAACACATCTTATATACTTGTCATAGTATAGGTTTAACATACATTGATCCCAAAGTTCAACATATAAAGATAAGTGATTGAGCTCCATTTGTTATTAAACTTTTAGGGTATTTATCATACTTGGCTCATTTTTTATTATAATTATGCTTAATTGGAAGTTAGAGTCTCTATTTTTAATTAGCCTAGTTTAGGGTAAAATTGCCATGATTAATTACTAACTGCATTCAAAACAATTTCTAGGCAATTGATACTTTAAACTATTGCTATTCATTTAAGGGTACTCTAGCTGGAGTCAGGAGTGAAGCACAACACACACGGAAATTGGAAGAAAAGCACCACTGGAGGAGTTCATCGAAGTGAAGCATCAAACTCAGCAGTCTATCTCAAGGCCATAGTTTGTCATGGTCAACTAATTATGTCGCCATGGCGAAGTATGAAGAACAGCTACTTGGACGTCTCTGGTGTTAGAATAGGATTTAACCAAGAGGGGGTGAATTGATAGACTTAAAAATTTTAAAATACTTTTGAAAAATATAGTTTGTGAAGAGAGATTGACGTAGAGATTTATACTTGTTCGGTCCGCCTAATCTATGTCCAGTCCTCAAATACCTCTGAACTTTTCAAATTCACTAAGAACAATATAATAGGCTTTATGTGCCTTTACAGCCTGAAGATTAAATTCTCCTCTTCTCTCTTTCAACTAAATAGAGGATCACACTCCACCTTTTTCTTCTTAATCTAACCAACCCTTCCAAGGTTCCCAACCTTGAGTTTCTCTCCTAGAAATACAATATTTAAATAAAGGAATTCTCTCTATAAAATTTAATACTAAGCACTAAGGAATTAATGATAGTGAGAATGGAACAGAGGAATTTGTTGATACTCGAGTGTTGAAGGCAAAATTAGAGAGTGCTAACAGTACTCGAGTTCTACCAGTGATACTAGAGTGTTTGTGAGGCAATTTGTTATCAATACTTTCAATGGTTCTCAAGTATGCACAAAAGCGTTGTTACTACTCGAGCATTGGGAATGAAACTCAAGTTTTAATGAGTTCTTCTTAAGGTAATTGCTTGGTTGACTCTCAATACTCGAGTGTTGTCAACACTTTCACCAATGCTAGAATGTCACAGAGAGTGCTTGTGAAAATCATTGTATTTTGAAAAGAACTAAATCATAATTCCTGCAAAAGCATGTTTGTCATCATTAAAACATTATCTCAACATCTGGACTAGTTCATCATGGTGAAGTGAATACTTGGCTGAGGCGAAACCTTTGTATCAGCCAACCTGACCCAATTCCCATTTGGAAAATTAACTTACCCACTCATACAAACTAACCTAGAACCATCCCAAACGGGAAGATAACCCTATTTATGGTAATTTTCATTACATTCCATAGAGCTCACCATACCTAGCCTCCACATTCACTCTCATTCTCCTTCTTTTCATCCCTACTATAACCAAAACCCCTAACACACACATTCCTACTTTGATTCACAATGGGGAGCTTAGGAGTATATCAAGTTGAGATGCTGCATCCTTCCATGAGTGGCTTGGCAGATCCTTTCCTCTTGAATATGGACAAGGACTTGAGTTTACTGGACCAAAGAGGGGAGTATGTAAAGTTCCATTCTAGCTATAGACTCTAAATTTCTAGGTCTAGGATTTGTGATTTGTAGTTGGAACTTTTGATTAGAGTTGTATTAAGTGGAACATTTTTTTTGTTCAAAGGAATTGATGAATGTAGAATTTGTGTGCTTCAATATATGTAGTTTCATATATTTTCTTTGAAATCATTCCTATTCTCATTGGTTCTTGCATGAGTTGTGCATGGTCTTCTGGGTTGAAGTTTGATTCCATTGAAATAGGTGCATTCATATCATTTTCTGTTTACAAATTAAACCCCCTTTTTTATGCCCTAGCGACATTTTTTAATTTCCAATTTAGACTATGTTAACCAATAAACCGCTCATTGAGAATAACGATAGGTTGTACCCTATACTACATTATTTGGTGCAATTCTATTTCGAACGAATCGGAAGGTGACAAACTGATATTCGATCAATATGATATATGTGTTCTTAATATGATATATATTCTTGAAGCATGACAAGTGATATCTTGGTGAGATCTTGATGCATTTTGAGTTTCCATACGTTACTCATATTCTATGAACTATTAATTTGGGTTCTTGATGATGTTCATGCATTTTGGATTTGGTGAAATTTGTTATTGAATAATATATGTGATATATTCATTTTTCAGTTCATGCGTTCTTGATATATATGTGATATATGATCTTGACACATTAAGAGATGAATTAATATTATGTGTTGTACATGTGATGTATGCGGAGTGAATGGGGATGTGATCCGATTCATTATACATATGATGTATTAATTTTTGGCTCTGGGGTTGCTCCCTTCAACTGGTATATATGTGTATAAGTTATCATCTCTCATATTGTTACCTTTCGTATTATATGAGTAATAATCTCTCACAGTGTATGAATTATCATATCTCATGTTGTTACTTTTTGTATTATGAGTAATCACCTCTCATAGTGTATGAGTTATCATCTCTTATGTTGTTACTTTTCATATTGTATGAGTTATTATCTCCATACTGTATGAGTTATCATCTCTCATGTTGTTACCTTTCATATTATGAGTTATCATATCTCATGTTGTTACTTTTCATATTGTATGAGTTTCTTTTCAACATGTTCATCACAAATATGATTGAGTATGGTGACTCAATATGGATCTAGATTTTACAAGGGTTGTAATTTTTAAATACGACCTGCATGTCGTGCCTTCCTCTATACTTTGGATGTACATTCTCTTCTCATCTCACTCCCCTTGTTTGTTTAAATGAGGTTTTGCAATTATCTTCATTCATTTCCTAGAGGTCCTCTCATGGGCTTGGGAGGATATAGGTTATGTGAGCCATAGTGTATCATGTTTATCTTTATGCTTCTTATGCTTAGATCATTGCATGCATGTTATTTTATATATGTGTATTGATATTTGTATGAGATAAAAACTGCGCTATATACATATAAACTAATTAATTAAAAGTCCTTATAATTAAATCTTAAGTCATAACACAATCAATAAATGAACACTTGTCACAACCTTGATCACTCAATTGCGTATTCCACCATAGTAGATGATCTTGAGTTATCTTGATTGGACAATCATGGGTAGTGGTGCTACTCATACAAGTTTATTATTGTTTTGACTTAATTGAGAATATCAAAATGGTTTTGTGTAACATCTGCATTTTTTTGTAACAAGAATAAAGGCTAAACCAAGGGCTACAGAGTAATTAAGGATTTGAAAAGTGAAAATATATGAAAGGAAGACTAGGAATGCTATTTTTGCAAATATAGAAAATGTAAGGGCTAAATGGTCATTTTGGAAAAGTCAAGGGTATTTTGATAATTTTGACCAAAATACCAGAAAATGACCCCATGCATAGAATGATAGAGAACAATCCACTAAAAAGTAATTGAGGCTCAGTTAAGGTTAAATGGACAAAAATACCCTTCGCAGGAAAATTCTATGTTAAGTAATAATTTAGCTATTTATTGAGTTTATAGCCAAATATTATCATTTAAATTGTCCAGAGGCTTCATAAACATACTTTTAAAGTGGGTAAAAATAGCTCCTAAAATTTCCTATTTTATAAAATTGTTTTCAGTAGAAAGTCAGAAGTAGGATGCTAGAACGACAGTACGAAAACCAAAAATCAGGAAATTTGGATTTTCACAAGAAAATTAATGAAGGGCATTTCTGGAATGAGTTTGGGGTTAAGAAAAATAATGTAATAAACTATTTAATTATGGAAATTCTTAAAGACCCTACATTGACTTAGTGATCAGGGAATTTTCGAAGAGCATTTCCGGTGGACGAAAATCAAATAAAGTAGTTGAGTTGTTGGAAAAGTATGTGGGGACATAAACAAGCCATGTGTCATGCTCTTAATAAAGATGGAAAAGTAATGAAAGATGTTTTTTGAAGTAGTAGATTTTATTAAAGTAAAGTTGATTTGGCAGTATGATAGGCCCCACAACTCACTAAAACACTTAGACAGATTTTTTTTTTCTTTAACTCTTCAAGCTCTCCATTTCTGCCCATTCAGTCGACCAGTTGGACAAAAGAGAGAGAGAGAGGAGACGATGAAGAGAAGAGCAAGAGCAAGGTTCAAGCATAATCTCAAGGTAAACTTGTATTTTAGACATCAAATCTTCCATAGAAACTGATATAACTTCTATTCTACCATTTAATCGATTTAGATTTCTTGATGAATGGTTGAGTGAGCTATTATGTGACAAGGGTTTGTGAGAGAAATTCAAGAAAAATAAGAAACACAAGTAATTAGTGCAATAAATCACTCAATGCATGTTAGGCTACATTTTGATGATAAGTTTGAGTTGATTTGAGATTAATATGAATTATGGCACTAAACCCTTATCCTAGCTGCTGACCGAATTTGAGAGTGTAATATCCTCATTTTCTGTAACCAAAATAAAGACTAAACTAAGGGCTACAGAGATATTAAGGGTCTGGAGAGTGAAAATAAATGGAAGGAAGTCTAGAGATGCCATTTTGCAAATTTAGAAAATGTAAGGGCAAAATGGTCATTTTTGGAAAAGTTAGAGACAATGGTCATTTTGGGAAAACATGATCAAAATATCAAAAAATGACCCAGGTCCATAAATGTAGAAAAAAATTCACTGATTATGGATTAAGGTCCAGTTAATGTTAAAATGACCAAAATAACCCTTGCAAGAATTTTTAAGGTCATTTAATATTCGGCTAATTTTTGGATTTATAGACATATATAATTATTCAAAATATCTATAGACATCAAAAAATGTATTTTAAAATGGTGACAATAGCTTGGCAAATGCTGTATTTTATAAAAGTGATATTAGTCTAAAGTAGACAACAGTTTGGAGAATGGCAGTACGAAATGCCAAAATTCCCTGAATTAGAGTTTTCATGAGAAAATTTATTTAAACCATATTTGAAGGCTAGTTGAGATGAGAAAAATCATACAGTGATCAGTTGAATTTTGGGAATTTTCGGTGACACTGAAATTGGCAAGTGATTAGAAAATTCATGAAAAGCATTTCCGGTAGATGGAAATAAGAAAAAAAAACTTTCATTTTGGAAAAGTAGAGTGCATTTGGGATTGGAAACTATAGTGGAAGGCTAAAATTTTCTTTTGAATCCCTTCTAAGGTTCTATTGAAGGCTTTTAAATTGCATAGTCAAGAAGCATACCTTTCTTGAAGCGTTTTCGTTTCCTCTCTTCCTCGGTTTCAATAAGCCAACTGCTACGATTAGCTTCCTCTACCTGTGTCCACACAAATGGTGTTTCCAACACGAACACGTGCTAGCACCTCTAGGTTCGATTCTTGGATCTGTTTCTCACTCTCAGTTTCTCTCTCAAGTTTCTTATTTTCGAATTCAGATCATCACTTACTAATGGAGAGCTTTGACCATCTATTTATAAATATTCAGAGCTTATCCTTTTGAATTTTGAAATATATCTTTTATCTATTTCAAAATTCAAATCTTATCAGAAACTTTAAATTCGAGAAATTAAATAAAGATGGTTTTATCTATATCTGTCCAATAGATATAGTCTAACCATTTATTTAATTTGGATAAAGAGTCAAATGAGGATAAGATTTAATTTATCTCCATAAATTAAATAAGATATAATATGAAGATAGATCAATATTTAATATATCTTTATAAATTAAATTGGAGATCTTATCTTTTAGATCAAGCTTTAATTTATCTCCATAAATTAAAGGGTAAAGGTCCAAATTCACCCTAGAAGTTTCCACTCAGGAGTGTTGGGTATCCGACAGTTTTTTTGGCTCAATTTCACCCTAGAAGTTGTCAAAACATGTATCAGTTTTGCCCTGATGATCAGTCAACATTAACTTTGATCGTTAACTAACACATGTACTCTAATAAGCCACCTCATTGCCACATGGCACTAAATATGGAGTGCTACATGTCAGTTAACGGTCAAAGTTAATGTTGACTAATGGTCAGGGCGAAACTGATACATTTTGCCAACTTTTAGAGTGAAATTGGACCTTTACCCTAAATTAAATTCAAGATTTATTATATCTTTATCATGTATATATTATATTTACATATCAATATATGCAATATATATAAACGAAAATATATATTATATATAAAAATGAATTTTAATATATACATACACATATATATCCTCTCAATAATATTTATTGAATCTTGATTCAATGAATCTGGACATTTCAACTCGTGTTGGGCCATTTTGTGTACAATCTTGTAGGCCAATATGAAGTTGGCAGTGGGCCAATGACTATACTAGTCCACAAGTCACAAGCGGCCTCTAGTAAGACATTACAACTACCCAATTAACATGAGGATCTATAAACCAATACCAATTATCATACAACTACACCATGTCCCATTTGTCACATGATATTCCAGTTAAGGATGACTCATGGAATTGTCATCCTCATATTCCCGACCATTGCTTTCTCGATCCTTAAGTAGTCTGACTATAGAGATGGAACTACCTTTCCATCATAGTATGGCCATACATTTGTTAGACTCACTCATCGATGGGCCCAGCAATATCTCTCTATTAATGTGAGGGATAAATCCTATCTTGACCATTCACATTCCTCTACATGGAATCCATGAAACACGAACATAGCCTTTATCATCACTCGGTCAAAAGTGACTTTTGACTAGGTCAAAGCTGAGTGACTCTCATGTAGGAATCCATGATGATCTCAAGTCAAAGGGTACAATGATGTAGTCATTTGTTAGACAACCTCATGGCACGAATCCATGGAGCTATCTCACAGAGGGTTAGTCTAGCACCTTGTACTCTTACAAGTGCCTTTGACTTTTACTAGTATCTTCGTACATTTCAAAGTCATTGTGGCCTTATTTTTCTTTGTTCTTGCACAGATGATTGGCCATGGAGATTTAGGATAATCCTTATGATTTATCCAAGGACAATTTTTCATAACAAAACATGCAAAGATAATGATAATGAAAAATGAACAATTCATTAATTAAAATATACTGAAAGTATAATGATTGGCCCTAGGGCACAATTTCCAATAGAGTGTGGGTGAAGAAAAGTAAAGAAAGATATTTAGCAAAAGTGATAGCTTTATCAGTAGAAAATGGCTCTCGCAGTAGTAATGGGACCCACAACTCACTTAAATCCTTTGGACAGATTTTATAAGCCTTCTATGTTTCCCTTTTCTATCCAATTCATGCAGCAACTAGAGAAGAAGAGAGAGAGTAGCTGGAGGTGAAGAACTAGAGGGAGGAAGAAGAAATCAAGCATAAATCAAAGGGAATAGGTGATCATAGGCTTGATTCTCTCTATAGAACTTGTTAATGAGCTCTATTCCTCCTTTCTATCGATTTGTTTTCCTCTCTAAGTTGTTGGATGATGAGTATCAATAGTGGTCTTGAAGAGACCTAGTGAGAGAAAACAAGAAATAGTGAGATTTGCAAGTAACAAGTATTGTAGATCAACTCCATGCATGCTATACTACATGTTGATGGCTTACATGAGTTGATTGACGCTTGTTATGAATTTTTGGTAGGAAACCCTCATTCTTTGATGCTAACTGAAATTCATGAGGCATGCATATGCATGTTTGCATGTTGATTAATGATGAGAATGGATGTAAAATTGAGGTTATGCATGTATGTGAAAAGAGCTATTGGAAAACCTCATTTTCCTCCAATTTTCAATGAATTTCGTCCAGCTGGGGGTATGAGGGGAAGAGGGTGATTTTGAGTATTTTGATGCTTCCATTGGTTTTAAAATGCAAAATTGCATAGGGTAGAAGCTCAAGCACAATTTTGGAAACATTGAAGATAAGTAGTCAAGTTAGAGGTTAAGGTGGAGGTGGAGACTGTGAATTGTCCCAATGCACTAAATAATCTGAAGTTATTGATATGGAGCACCCTATGACACGTGTAGGAGTATTAAATTTCCAAGAAGAAGGAAAAATTCAAGTGGAAGCCAATTCAAGCTCAATTTGAAAGAAAGCATTCTAAGGTAGCAAAACTTCTAACCTTTACATCCACTTTGCATTGATTGTTGTATATGTTAATTGCCATGTTTGATGTGTGGTTTTAGCCACTTGACATGTAAATTTAGACTCATGTGGAAAAAGTTATACAGTTTCAAAGTTCTCCTAAAAATCAGAAAAATGATAGCAGTAAAGGTCGCCTCGATGAAAGTGGTCAGATAGTGCATTGATTCACTCTTCTTCTCTCTGTTTTTTTTAAATCTCTTCCCTTGGAGATTGAATCAAAAATATTTATCCAAGGATTGCACTATAGGGTGCAACCCCAAGTCGTTCTCTCAACTGGAGCCTTTGCTCTAATGTTCTAGACTAACTATGAGTCATGAAATGCAAGCTAAATTAAAGGAGGGGGCTTTTAGTGTTTTCAATCATGGTTAATATTAAGAGAAAATATACAAATGTACTTATTTTTTTGGATTTTTGGGAAATAGTGATGTAGTAAAGTAAACAAAGTTCAAATGATGGAGAATTACTCTTGAAAACTAGGCTTAGGCTATCATAGTTCAAAATTGATTAGATGGAGCAATGCTTCACTAAGTTTCTTTGATAAAAACCTCATTAATTCATTGAGTCTAGGATTTCACTCAATGAACTCCATTGAGTAAAATCCCATTTAAGTGCACTTAGTGTGTGCAATAGAAATTAATATGAATGCAACTATCTCACTGAATCAACTTTAACCAGAAGATCATGCGCAACTCATGAAAAAACTAATGAGAATAGGAGTGATTTCAAAGAGAATATATGAAACTGCATATATTGAAGCATAAAAGTTCTACATTCATCAATCCCTTTGTACAAAATAATTCCAACTGGTTACATCTATAATCAAAAGTTCCAGCTACAAATCACAAATCCTAAACTTACAAATTCATAGACTATAGCTAGAATGGAACTTTAAATACTCCCCTCTTTATTCCAGTGAACTTAAGCCCTTACCCATCTCCAAGAGGAAAAGAGGAGCCTATCCACCCATGGTTGAAATGTAGTGAATTGTGGCCAAGAGGTAGGTGGTAGAGTGTGCTTCTTCACTGTGGTGAAACCAAAACTTCGACATGGTGAACTACTTCAGTGCAGCTCTTCTTCCAACTCCCAAGTGTTGTTCTTTACTCTTGGCTCTAGCAGAGTACCTTGAAATGAATAGCAATAGTTTAAAGTATCAATTGCCCAGAATTTACTTTGAATGAAGTTAGTAATTAATCATGGCAATTCTACCCTAAATTGGGCTAATTAAAAACAAAAATTCTAACTTCCAATTAAGCACAATTATAATAAAAAGTGAGGCAAGAAGTATGATAAATACCCTAAAAATTGCATGGAAATTCAATAACAAATAGAGCTCAATCAAATTCCCCCACACTTAGACCTTTGACCTCCTAGATAAAGTTTATGAAATATTCAATGTAAAGCAAGTGCAACTAGAATCACCGTCCATGCTAAAAAAAAGGATATGTTGGCCACAACACCTTAGAATTCAATAGAAGTAATACAAGGGATGTTGAGAAGATAATTACTGTGACAATTTAAATCAAAAGATTGAATAGAAGAGACCTCACTCAAGGATATGTGTTTAAGCTCTCTACTCACTTGTCTCAAGATAATTTCACTCTAGTCTACTTAGCTCATTTCTTACCATAAGCTTGTAATAATTCTACCTCTCCACTACAAGAACTATAGAATGCAAATCAAGTGGACTTAAGGGTTGTAAATGATGGAGGAGGTCAAATGCAATAGATCGAACTTAAGAATAGAAACTTGAGTACTTAGTACTGTAGGTATGCTTTTCATCATAACAAAATCTCAACCAAAAGGTTTAACATATATATTTTATTATTTTATGTATATTTTTGAATAATATTATTTATGCATGCACATATATGTACTTCTCCTTCTTCTTTCTCTTTCTCTCTCTATGTTTTTTTTAAGTGAATCCAGAATCAATCACTTGAGGCTAACCACTAATATATTACAATATTTATCAAATTGCTCAAGTACTCAAGAAAGGATGGCTCAAAAGGGTGGCAATGGTACGGTGTTTTGGGCTTGTGTTTTGGTTTGAAGGTTTCAAAATGAATGCCTTTGTCATTTTTTCAAACTATAAGTCCATCAAGCCTCGATTAAGAACTAAGACAAGTTCTAGAGAGAAAAGAATCCAAGAAGACTCACACACTTAAATGAATTAAGGCCCAATAATCCTCATGACAAGGTAAACATCTCAATTAATCAATCTCAAGGTTTTTGAAAAAAAAACTCGCAATGCTATCGTTAAAACACACCCTTGTTCACTACACACTTGAAAACCTTGAAAAGATAGCAAGCTAAAAATCACTTTTATTTAAGACATGGTTGGTTTTTGGAAGCACAAGTAAATAGTCAAAATTATACATATATGAAATTGTCCAGTAGTAATCAAAGTCTAAAAGGCATATGAAATTGCCAATTAATTCTCTCCTTTTTTTTTGAAAGAGTGACCCATCACAACAATGAACATAGGACATCACCGTGGTGAAGTACACCAGAGAGGGTGACTTTGTAGTTAGGCATAACTTCACCATGGTGAAACCATAAGATGGCCATGGAAAACTATGGTTGAGAAGGAAAAATAAAAGATTTTCAAAACTTCATCATGATGAAACCATGAGTTGGCCATAGCGAAGGTGGTCAGAGAGCACTTTTTGCTGAGTAATTTCATATCTTCCTCGATGTAAATGCAAAATCTCCTACATTTCAAGGGAATAGCAGGCTGAACTTCCCAGAATAACATAAACCCCCCCACACATAAACATCGAATTGTCCTCAATCAAAAGAATGAAAGTAGAAGGGAGAAGATCTAGATGTAAACTAGCAAGAATAAGGAAGTCCAAACTATGCATTGCAACACAAAGATAACACAAAAGTACTGGAAAGTAGCAGGCAAACATGGGCATTTACAAAAGTATCCAACTGGAAGATAGACAATCAACAAAAGGAAAACTAAAAACAGAAAGAAACTAAAGAACACTAAAGCTGTATGGCTTCCTCCTTCTTATCCCCGCCCGCATCTGGTCCCACCGAGGATAGGCCAGCTCCAGATGTCCCTTTCTCGTGTAGCAAATCATCCTCCTTAGAAGGTACCTAGAAATGCAAGTGCCCTGCAATCAGGGCATCCATCCTACGCCTGTATCTC
>QFDD01012290.1:0-11134 GCA_006871305.1 Vachellia collinsii
TCGAGTTTTAAAACACGAAACTCGAGTTCCTCCAAAACTTTTACTTCAACTCGAGTTCTGTAAAGAGTTTTGTATTTCTAAAAACTTTTCTAAAGCCCGAAACTCGAGTTTTAAAACATGAAACTCAAGTTATACTAAAACTTTTATTCAAACTCGAGTTCTAAAGAGAGTTTTGAGTTTCTAAAGCTTTTTCAACACCCGAGACTCGAGTTTTATCACCCAGAACTCGAGTTTTGACAGAACTTGAATCAAAACTTGAGTTCTCTTGAAAGTTTGAGATTTGTAAAACGTTTTTAAACACAGTAACTCGAGTTCCAACAATTATAACTCGAGTTCTCTCAAACATTTCACTGAAACTCGAAATTTACTTAAACCTTTTTGAAAACAAACAATTCAAATACAATTTCAAAAACATATTTGTCATCATCAAAACATTATCTCAACAAGTAGAGGACAGATGAGTGTAGTTCCTCCCTTTGTTCACTAAACATCTAGTATAGATGTAGTGAATGATTCTCTGAAGTGGAGGCATAACAGCTGGCTCAAAATTAAATCCTGTAAAGGTTTCTCCAGGCCTCAAGTACTCAAACACTTCTTCATCAGAAAAATTTCTAAATTCAGAATCAAAGCTGTGTTCCTAAGTATGAATTTATCAAGTCAGGTGCAATATGAATATCTGCCCCCTAATCTTGGTCTTCATAGACCGAATGATGATGTTCCTAGAGACATCAGTAGAGGATGTAGATTCCATATTGTTGTAGAAAATTCTGACCATGTCCGGGGAATATGAAATGTTTATCTTGAGTAAATTTTCATAGTACTCAAGATATTCCTTAATATCTATTCCCAAGTTCTTAATGGAATCTAAATTCACTATCATAGCAGGACATAATTCCCTATCCTTATATGCATTCTCAAAGACTCCAGGAACTTGAGGGATAATATAAACTGGCCTTACATTGAATCCTGCAGGGGCCACTTCTGCAGTCTGTCCAGATGGTTGAGGAGTTTCTAATGTAGATGCCTTTGGAGTCCTCTTCTTTCTCTTTGGTGCAGAAACTCGAGAACCAGGGGAAATACTTTCAGTTTCGGAGTCAGAGCCCGCTGCCTGTGATGCCTCTGGTTGAGTGGATTCCGTCATTGGAGCCTTCCCTTTTTCCTTTGGACTCAGAATTGATTTGGGCCTACTCCTTCTTGGTTTCCTAACCAATAGCACTTCAGATTGTTGCTCTTCCGAAGGCTCTGTTATACGGACCCGTTTCGGTGTAGGAGGTGTGGAGGCTTGGGATTGAGAGGGTGCACCTCCAGATGATTTTCTTGACTTGAAAGGAGTTTTCAAACCTCCCTTGGTGCGAGCCATTGCTTGGATTGAAGTAAAGACACAGAAAAATGGAAATTTGGAGAAATGGGTGCCAACGGTGTCGAAGAGGGAGTTTGGGGATTTAATCGGTTGAAATGATGGAATGAATGGGATTTAAAAGATAGGTTTTGGTCGAAAACGGTTATGAGGATGATTGAAACTGTTTTCGGGCAAAAGAAACGGTTGAATCGAATTTTGGGTGAGAGAAAATTAGGTTAACTCGAGTTTTGAAAAGGGGAAAGTGAGGAAAATCGAGTTTCTGGAGCAATTTAGCCTCGGTGACTCTCGAAACTCGAGTTCTGTCCCTCAAAACTCGAGTTTCGGGCATGCAAAAAGTGAAAAATGCCATATAACTCGAGTTTCATTTATGAAAACTTGAGTTTCAGGGTCCAAAGATGAACAGGCACTTGAAAACTCGAGTTTTGTTCACCCAAACTCGAGTTTTGGGGTCCTCAACATGAACAGACTTGCCATAACTCAAGTTTTGCTTAACCAAAACTTGAGTTTCGGGACCCTGAAACATAAAAACTTACCATAACTCGAGTTTTGTCCTCTGTAAACTTGAGTTTTACCTGAACTCCTTAGGAAACTTGAGTTTTGTTGCGAGTTGAGCCTCTGGAGCCTCTGAAACTCGAGTTTTGGCTTCCCATAACTAGAGTTTCGAACAAACTTTCTTCCTCCACCGAGTTTAAGTCAGGAAATGCTCAGCATAACTCGAGTTTTGAACATCAAACTTGAGTCTCGTGATCTCCAACCCATTTTAGCTCCAAAATATCGTCCAAACTTGAGTTTTCTTCACATGAAACTCAAGTTTCACAACTTTTTCTTCAGAGAATCATCAGAACTCGTTCCAAAACTCGAGTTTTGCTTGGCATAAAACACACTGTTCTTTGTGATGAAAATAGAGACCTGCAAAACTTTCTGAAAACACTCCGATGATAAAATTAGTATATAATCATTAAAACATATATCATTAAACATGAAAATACTTACAATTCATTGGGATTTACCATTCCCAATTCTCTTCTAATATTCACAAATTGTTCTCTAGCAAGAGGTTTGGTGAAAATGTCTGTCACTTGTTGGTGAGTTGGAATGAACATCACTTTGACATCCTTTTTCTGAACATGA
This sequence comes from Vachellia collinsii, assembly GCA_006871305.1. NCBI lineage: Eukaryota > Viridiplantae > Streptophyta > Magnoliopsida > Fabales > Fabaceae > Vachellia > Vachellia collinsii. Next base: position 2,492 of record QFDD01012290.1, read on the forward strand.
TCCCGAATAAAATGATGACGTATATGTATATGCTTTGTTCGGGAGTGATGCACAGGGTTCTTGGCTAGGCTAATGGTGCTCGTGTTGTCACATAGGATTGGGATTTCAGACAAATCCATTCCCAAATCCTGAAGTTGCTGCTTCATCTAAAGCACTTGCACACAACAACTAGCAGCAGCAACATATTCAGCTTCTGTTGATGATAATGACACCCGTTGATTGCTTCTTGCTGAACCACGACACCAGTGACCCTCCAAGAAACTGACAATGACCACTTGTGCTTTTTCTGTCGGTTTTATAGCCTGCATGGTCAGAATCAGAATAAGATAACAAATATTCATTGTTACCTCTTGGATACCACATTTCAAGCTCCGTGGTTCCAGCCAGATATCTGAAAATTCTCTTGACATTTTCAGCGTGTGATTCTTTTGGTGCAGCTTGATATCTGGCGCACATTCCCACACTAAATTGAATGTCAGGTCTGCTGGCTGTGAGATAGAGTAATGATCCAATAATTCCTCTATACTTCTTGATGTCAAAGTTCTTTCCACTCACGTCAGCGTCTAGCAAGGCAGTGGAGTTCATGGGAGTGTCTAAGCTTTTACAATGCTCCATTCCAAAATTCTTCGAGAGCTCTTTTAGGTACTTTGTTTGGCTTATGAAGATTCCATTCTTTCTTTGCTTGATCTGCAGTCCAAGGAAGAAATTTAATTCTCCCATCATAGACATCTCAAATTCTCCCTGCATCATCTTAGCAAAATCCTCACAGAGAGCATTGTTAGTAGCCCCAAAAATAATGTCATCTACATATATTTGAACTATAAGCACATCAGAATGAATATGTTTAATAAATAAGGTTGTATCAACTTTCCCTCTGACAAAACCTTTGTCTATCAAAAATTTGTTCAATATTTCATACCAAGCTCTTGGAGCTTGCTTTAACCCGTATAGTGCTTTCTTTAATTTGTAAACATGATCTGGTTTTAAAACATCCTCAAATCCAGGGGGGTTGTTCAACATAAACTTCTTCCATAATAAAACCATTTAGAAAAGCACTCTTTACATCCATTTGAAAAAGTTTGAAATTTTTGATACAAGCAAAAGCAAGAAGAACCCGTATAACTTCTAATCTAGCTACTGGTGCATAGGTTTCTTCATAGTCAATTCCTTCTTCTTGATTATAACCTTTTGCCACCAATCTATCTTTGTTCCTGACAATCACTGCAGATTCATTAAGTTTGTTCTTGAATACCCATTTTGTTCCAATGACTGGATGGTCACTTGGACGGGGTACCAAGTCCCAAACTTGATTTCTTTCAAATTGATTTAGTTCCTCTTCCATTGCAATAATCCAGTCATTGTCAGACAAAGCTTCTTCTATATTCTTGGGTTCAATTTCAGAAATGAAAGCTAAAAATTATGCTTCACTTAAAAATTTTCTTCGTGTCTGTACACCTTCATTCACTTCTCCAATCACTTGATTGAGAGGGTGATTTCTGATGTACTTCCACGCTTTTGGTTGAGCAGTTTCAAAATGTTTATCCGAAGGATCTTCCTCGGGATCATTTTCTAGTGAAGTCACATTTTGAAAATCTTTTGAAATAGCAATTTCCTCATCCAAAGGTTTTGTCTGAGATTCAGTTTCAACAAACTTAACATGTATTGACTCTTCAACTATACAAGTGCGTTTGTTAAAAATTCTATATGCTTTACTCCTATTAGAATAACCAAGAAATAAACCTTCATCAGCTCTAGGATTGAATTTACCAATGTTTTCCTTCCCATTGTTGTGGATGAAACATTTGCTGCCAAAGATGTGAAGATGAGAGAGGTTTGGTTTTCTTCCTTTGTACAACTCATATGGTGTCTTCCCGAGAGATGATCTAATGTAGGCCCTGTTGGAGATGTAGCAAGCTGTGTTGATTGCATCTGCCCAGAACACTTGTGACATTTGCTTTTCGATCATCATAGCTCGAGCCATGTTAGTCAGAACTCTGTTCTTCCTCTCAACGACTCCATTTTGTTGAGGAGTTCTAGGAGTCGAGAAGTTTTGATTGATTCCTTTCCCTTCACAGTAGCTTGCAAAGTCTCCATTCTCGAACTCTCCTCCATGATCTGTTCTAATGGAAACAATAGACATACCCTTCTCATTTTGCACCTTTTTAGCAAATATGACAAATAATTCAAAAGTTTCATCCTTTGATGATAGAAACATAGTCCATATGAATCTAGAGTAATCATCAATAATGACAAATGTATAAAGATTTCCACCACGACTTTTAACTCTTGCTGGACCCATCAAATCCATATGAAGTAGTTCAAGGGGTCTTTTAGTTGAAATCTCATTTTTGGATTTGAAAGAAGATTTGTTTTGTTTTCCCATCTGACACGCATCACATATCAAATCATTTTTAACCTTGATCTTTGGAATACCTTGAACTAGATCATGTTTAATTAACTTGTCAAGTTGATTCATATTCACATGTGCTAATCGTTTATGCCATAAATAACTCTCATATGCTTGACTAATGAAACAGGAATTAGCAAAAGAATTTTCTAAGTCAAGAGTATAACAATTACCATCCCTTGGTGCTCGAAGTTGAATGTTTATCTTTTCTTTGTCAATGGTCAAATCCTTCTTGTTGACGATGAAGCATTCTTGAGCATCAAAGATGACCCAGTTGTCTTTTTCAGTGCTCTAACTTACACTCAACAGATTATGGTACAGTCCTTCTATGTGATAAACATCTTTCACTGGCAATCCATTTGGGTTACCAATCTCACCAATTCCAATGATTTTCCCAGATTGGTTTCCTCCAAAGCTTACTTTTCCTCCATCCTTTGATTTCAGGTTGACAAATTTACTCTTGTCCCCTGTCATGTGTCTTGAGCATCCACTATCAATGTATCATTTGTTTGATTTGGATACTCTAAGACAAACCTGCAAGAAATCAAGTCATTGTTTTAGGTACCCAAAGCTTGTTGGGTCCTTTGAGGTTAGCCTGACACGATTTGTATTCATGAGTTCCCTTGGGTACCCATTTATACGTGCCAAGCATCTTCCCTTTCTTGAAATTGCAAGAAGAGGTTTTGTGTCCCTTTCTGTTACAATAAGTGCATGATGCAAAGGGTTCAGATGTATGAATGGACTTTTGGAAATATTTGAGATAGCTTTTTCCTCCGTACTTTTTCTTTCCTTTTCTTTTATCACTAATCCAGTTATAGCTTATTCTCGTCCTATCATTTACTATTTTCTGACTGTTTAAAATAACTTGTAACATCTCACTACCTCTAGTAAATTTTTTAAGAGTTTTATTTAAGTGATCATTTTCCTTTTTCAAGATTGCACATTCTGAGCATTCCTCTATTACTGGTTTTTCAAACTCTTTAACTTTCTTTCTTAGGCTAGCCAATTCCTTAGCAAACTTAAGAAGTTCTATATGCATTTCATCATATTCTAAGCGCAATTCATCATAAGTTGGTTCAGCAATTATTACCTCATCTGTCTCTGAAATTTCTTCCTCCTGAGCCACAAGACAAATGTTGGCTTCTTCCTTAGGTTCACTTTCATCTTCCGATGAGCTGTCTCCCCATATCCCAGAAACATACACCTTCTTCTTTTTGAAGGATTTGAACTTTTTCTTTTCTTTGTTTTTCTGGGATAGTTGAGAACAATCGGCTTTCATTTGGCCTGGCTTGTTGCACTCAAAGCAAATAATTTCTTTGCTTGAGGTACCCTTTTGAAATCTCCTTGGAGGTTGATCGTTCCTGTAGAGTTTCTTGAATCTCAGGACAACCATGGCCAGCTCCTCATCCTCCACATCCTCTTCTTCCTCAGGCTCTATTTCAGGTTCCTTTTCTTTTATGGTTTTAAGAGCCAACCCTTTCTTCTTTCTATCTTCTATTCCCGAGAGCTCCTTCTTGAATTTCTGTTTGCTCTCATACTCAGTAAGACTCCCAAAGAGAGCAGCACAGACATCATTGATTCTCCTCTTGATTCTTCAATGGCTATGACTTTAGCTTCCTATTTGTCAGTGAGGATATTAAGGATTTTTCTCACTTGGGTGTGTTGGTCGTAGGTCTTTCCAAGAGCAGCTAGCTTGTTGATAAGATGAGTGTGTCTCATCTCAAACTCTGCAATGGTTTCTCCTTCTTTCATTCTGAGTAAATCATACTCAGTAGTCAGAGTGTTTACTCTTCCTTCTTTTACAGCTTCAGTTCCTTCATATGCTATTTCCAACGCCTCCCACATGTGTTTGGCTGAAGGAAGTGTACAGATCCTGAAAAAATCATCTTCATTTAATGCAGCCTGCAACATCAAGACAGCTTTTCTGTTAAGCAAGGCTTTCTTTAAGTCTTGTTCATCAAACTCACTACGAGTTTTAAGAACAAGGACATCACCAACTTTCTTTTGGGGAACAAAGTCCCCAATTTCAAAAACATCCCATAAATCTAAATCTGTTGCCAAAATAAAATTTTGAAACTTTATTTTCCAGAATGAAAACCGTTGACTGTTAAAAGTTGGAGGTCTAGTGCTGGAAGCTCCGTCACTGATAACATGTTCACCGAATCCTGCCATTTATAGCTCTTGAGACTGTTAAGTCCTTTACACAAGAGACCTGCTCTGATACCAAATGTCAGGATCGGATTTGACCAAGAGGGGGGGTGAATTGGTCTAATAAAAATTTTCGTAATACGTTGAATGCTAAAACAGAGTATGAGAAAGATGACACAAAAAGTTATCCTGGTTCGGTCCTCTTGACCTACGTTCAGTCCTCAGATCCCTCTGAACTTTTCTTAATCCACTAATATCAAATAGATTACAATCAGACAGAAGAAGGACTTTCCCCCTTTCTAACTCAAACTAACCCACAGACACTTTTGCTCGTGTCTAAACCACCTCAAGGTTTTCCAACCTCGAGCAACTCTCTCAAATTCAATAATAAAACAAGAATATTCTCCTTTATGAGAATTTAATGATAAGCACTGAAGCTCTTTTATGAGAGTATGAAAAACAGAGTAAGTAGGTGAAGTGTAATGAATTCTATTTCTCGTAAATGCGTTCTCTATCTTGCCGAGACTTGAATGCTTCGCCTTTTGTAGGTGAGAAGATTAAATGTTCGTTAGAGACATTAATATTTCTGTTAGACCCATTGTCTTCATTCACCTTCCCGCATTGAATGCGTCTGCAACTTTCTGACAGTAGGTAGAATGAAGATCTGAGATTTTGTCCGTTGAATCTCTTTTTATTTAGGCAATCTGAACTTCATTCCCTGTTAATAAATAAGTCAGATAAGCATTTATGATGGTTGGTGTGATTCAAATAATCGTTGCATGAAAATTGAAAGATTTTGGAATCAGTTTAAATTTGCTGACACGCTGCGCCATTGTCAGAAGGTGGAACTCGAGTTTTGTCTCTTCAAAACTCGAGTTATTGAAGAATTTTCAAAGAGGAAATCTCATAACTTTTGTTGAAACTCGAGTTTGAATAAGAGTTTTGATAAAATTTGAGTTGTAAAACTTATAACTCGGGTTTCTACAAGTTCCAGTAGGCCAAAACGTTTCGTGCTCTTTGAGACTCGAGTTTCACTAGACAAAACTTCAAGTTCTAACACTTTTCATAACATAACTTTCATTGTAACTCGAGTTTCCTTGAGAGTTTTGAGTTACAGCATTCTGATCCTTCGAAACTCGGGTTTTCCTTCATAAAACTTCAAGTTATAAGAGTTTCAAAACAAAACTTTTATATGAAACTTGAGTTGCACTGGAAGTTTTGAGTTTAAAAGAAGTTTGCCTCTCGAAACTCGAGTTTAGTATCACGAAACTCGAGTTCTATGAAAACTCTAAGCAAACTTCAAGTTTGGAAAGAAGTTTTAAAGTTTAGAAATTTGTCTCTGCTCGAAACTCGAGTTCTGTAAACTCACAACTCGAGTTCTGTCAAAACTTTTTACTTAAACTTCAAGTTGAGAAGGGAGTTTCGTTTCTCTCTCTTTGAAACTCGAGTTCTGAGATACATAACTCGAGTTCTAGCAAAACTTCCACTGAAACCTCGAGTTCTAGAAGGAAGTTTCGTTTTTCAAAAACCATTAAAAAGCCCGAAACTCGAGTTCTATAAAATGAAACTCGAGTTTTGCCAAAACTTCCAACATAACTTGAGTTTCCACTGCAAGTTCTAATTTTCCAAAAGACTTCCAATGAACGAAACTCGAGTTTTAACATATGGAACTCGAGTTTTGAGATAACTTTCATTCAGACTCAAGTTCTTTTGAAAGTTTTACATTTCTAAAACCTTTTTCAACACTCGAAACTCGAGTTTTGACTTCCAAAACTCGAGTTTTGACTTCCAAAACTCGAGTTTTGATATAACTCGAATTAAAACTTGAGTTCTCTTGAAAGTTTGAGATTTTGAACACACTTTTAAACACTGTAACTCGAGTTCTAAAGTATGAAACTCGAGTTCTCTCAAACATTTCATTAAAAACTCGAAGTTTTCTAAAAACTTTCTGAAAACCAACAATCAAAGCTTAATTTTAAAAACATATTTGTCATCATCGAAACATTATCTCAACAAATCTAAACCCTATCAGACACCACCTCCACCCTTATGCAACTCACGCCTCACAATGCACATACCAAAAAAATAAAAGTCAGCACACCAAGATGAATGTCGTTCATCTTACATAAGTTCCGATGCTCGCCCTGTCTTCACCTTCAAATCCACTTATCCACAACTAAACTCAATAAAAATTAACTACGGCAACTGCACGGTGATGGTTAGAGGGGTAGGAGAAGAGTTTTTTTGCATGAAAAATGATTTCAACTTACCTCCTCTTTCAGCTTTCAAACTCCAGTGAAGTACGCAGAAAGCCTCGTCACTCTCTCTTCAAACCATACTGCTTCATGTCTGTCTTATGTTGCTTTTGATCTTTTATTGCTTAAAGGGGTATTTTCGCCTTTTTTCATCAAAAGCAAAAACCCAAATTACTGCCAGCAGCAATTTATTCTTTTGGAAGTTTATGGTAGCTTTTTGAGTTTTTTTAATTCACTTATCATTTTCTTGTCATTTTCCCTCCTTAGAATGTTTATAAAATAAAGATATGCATGATGAAATGCAGGTTGAGGTATAGCATTATTATTATTTATATTTTAAAAGGCATACAAAATATATTTGTACCATCTAACCTTTTTAATAATTAAATATGGATCAACCACCCTATCTACCATGTACTTTATTGATTTATTGAAGATTAACAAAAAAAAGAGTCTAAAGACTTTGGGAGCAAAATATATAAATACATCTTCCATGGTGGCTCTCTCTCTCTCTCTCTCTATATATATATATATCCATATATGTGCAGAAGATTAATGAGAAAACAGAAGAACACGCTCTGTTTTTCTAGCCTTTCGAAGTTAAGTTGTAGTTAAATTTTGTGAATGAAAAATATTACTCTATTCATTTTATTTGTAAGTCACACACCTCATTTTTCTTATAAACTATGAAAAATCTCAAACTTTATTAACTTTATTTTAAAATTAAATAACTTCTCAATTATTTTTCTTTTTACCCTATAAATAAGATGGAGTGCATTGATTTACCATTATTAGTTATGATTTCCATCTTATAAAAAAAAAAAGAGTTAACATCACTTAATCTGACAATACTCAAACATAATATGATAATACACTCTCAATGAGTTATTGAGCGAAACTTCTTAATTAACAATCTATACAAAAATTTGGTTTTTGGTCAGGTCCAATAGCATCATGTAATCCATGTAACCAACCTATCTAATGGAACAAGAATTTGTTATTATTGTTGTTGTATGTTTTTTTATTTATCTAATTAAACTCGAGTATTATATTATTTGAAGCTATCTGGCTTTAGACGACATGTTTTTTAGATATATGTATTATCTAATTAGAGATAATCATGTTCGAGATATTATCAGGGTACTAAACTTGGGTACCTCTCCTAACAGCAATTCAAATATTGGTTCACTATATTATAAAAGATCAACTCTTTCTACTCAACGAAATCTCATCCGTGATATTTTTTTTTGAAGATGAATGGTTTTCATCCATTTATATAAGTGATGTGATAATGATGTCCATCTTGACTAGTCCAAGTCAACGCTAATCCATATTCTTGAAAAACATAATTAGTAATCTTGGAGTTGTTTAATTAAATTTGGTTAGGCGTCCCTTTTGAAGTATTTGGATATGAATTCCTTGGCAAGTGGCAACAAAAGTATTTATTTCGAATCAATCTTATACATTTAATTAATTTGGGACTTTAATTTATTTAAAATAAATAAAAAGTATTTATATAGTAAAAGAAAGAAATACTCGTATACTTCAAAAATGACACGCTATATATGTTCTTTATAATGAAAACACCACAAACAAACAACTGACTTTTAGTGATAAATAGTTAAGAGAAATTTGTAGGATGTGTGATTTATACAAAATGACAATTAAAATATTTATATTTAAGATAGTATATATGATGTGGTACCCTAAGATTTTATAAGTATCCGTCAATTGAACTGAAGGATATCATTCAAGTCAACTCAACCATTAATTAAATTTTGTTAATAATTATATTTATCATCACAGAAACGTGGAATCAATATGTGAATGGCC
>QFDD01012293.1:0-11166 GCA_006871305.1 Vachellia collinsii
AGTGAGTTGAGTGAGTGTTGAAAGAAATGAGACCCTACCGCTAAATTTGTTTGAGGAAAGGTCCAAAAAAATGAGTTGAGTAATATTCTTGAAACTCCAAGGAATCGACCCTTCAAATTGGCAGTATGAAAGATCTAACTCTTTAAGAGACTTCAGCTGTCCTATGGAATCTGATACTTCTCCTGAGAAAGTGATGCCAAAGATATACAAATCATTATTGAGCTCCAATGAAAGTTAAAACTTAATATTTGTATTCCATCCCAAATTTATATTTGACCGCTAAAACTATTATTGGAAAGATATAAGGAAGTGAGATTTACAATGGCTGAAAGAGATGAGACCTCACCGCTAAATTTGTTTGAGGAAAGGTCCAAACTAGTGAGTTGAGTGAGTGTTGAAAGAAATGAGACCCCACTGCTAAATTTGTTTGAGGAAAGGTTCAAAGAAATGAGTTGAGTAAGATTCTTGAAACTCCAAGGAATAGACCCTTCAAATTGGCAAAATGAAAGATCTAACTCTTTAAGAGACTTCAGCTGCCCTATGGAATCTGGTACTTCTCCTGAGAAAGGGATGCCAAAGAGATACAAATCCATTATTGAGCTCCAATTGATTTTTGAAAGTTAAAACTTAATATTTGTATTCCATCCCAAATTTATATTTTCAAGATTTTCTAAATACAAAATGGTATTTGTTATATCACCTTGCAAAGAAGTACTCCAAAGAGAAAGACTTATCAAAGAGGATGACGCATTCCCGAGCAAAGACAAGGAGTGTTGTGTAACAGAGGACATGTTGACAAAATCTACTACAAGCTCCCTTAAATTAGTTGTGTTTAGAATTAGCCTTTCCCAAGTAGAAGGCTCAAATCTTAGCAATGAACTGCCGTTCTCATCCACATTTAAAGATAAGTCAAGTAAGACCAATTTAGACAATTGTGAGATTTCACAGGGTATTTCACCAAAAAAATTATTATCTCCAAGCTGCAAGAAAGTGAGATGTTCTAGGTTTAAAAGAAATGAGATCTCACCACTAAACTTGTTCAAACCAAGGTTCAAATAAGTTAGTTGAGTGAGATTTTTCAAACCAAGAGGAACTCGCCCTTCAAAATGACAATCTTGTAGATTCAAATGATTAAGATGTTTCAAATGGACAATAGAATCAGGCACCTCTCTAAAGAAATTTGTGTAACTAAGATCCAAAACTGACATAGGAGAGCTCCAATTGGACTTTGGAAGTTGACCATTGAGATTTGTATTATATGACAAATCTAGTTGTCGAAGGTTTTCTAAACAGAAAATGTCACTTGTAATATTCCCCTGCAACTTAGTTTCAGAAAGTCTAAGGGAGACCAAAGAGGATGACAAATTCATGAGCAAAGACAAGGAGCTTGGTGCAATGGAAGACATATATACATAATCTAAAATAAGTTCCTGCAGATTAGTCATATTTAGAATGAGTTTCTTCCATGTGGATGGTTCAAGTCTCAAAAATTCATCAAAAAAATAATTCCGAGACAAATCAATAGAGACCAATTGAGACAGCTGTGCAATTTTAGGAGGAATTTCACCAACAAAACTAGAGGAGCTTAAGTTTAGATGCATAAGAGTGGAAAGATCACCAAATTGAGATGGTATCAAAGACGCATTAAAATCATTGAAAGCTAAGTTGAGTGTTTGGAGATGGGAAAGTTGGAAGAGGCTATTGTTTGGATGGAGCTGACCTTGGAGCCAACTGCAACTAAGATCAAGGCCAATCACGTGACCAGACACAGAGTCACATGTTATCCCATCCCACAAGCAGCAATTTGAATCATTTCCCCATGAAGCTATCTTTGGGTAAGATGTGTTCTTAAAATGATTTGTATAAAGATAATAGTCATCAGAAAACTCGTCGCATCAAGTTGAAGCTGAATGATTAAGAGAGAAAGAGTTTTTGAATTGAAGAAGCACAAACGAGTCATGAGAATTACATAATGGTGGGTGGAGAGAAGAAACTGAAGAATAGCGAGAAGGAGAAAGAAAGAACAAGTGGAAATAGAAGATGATGATTTGGAATGCCATAAGTGAAAAGTTGGAAGGGTATATGAAAAAGCAGTGAAGGGTTGGTACATGGACTCTTAACAAAAGAGGCTATATTTATAATGGTACCCCATGGCACGATCCACTTGCAAACTCCAAGACTTTACCTACCGAAGGAATCCCAAAACCAAAAATAAATAAATAAATGTTCTTTCAAAAAGGAGAAGAAAATTAAAAAAATTTGTTGACGGTCACAATTGGCTTAAAACAAACAAAAATGGAAATTTGCTAATGGTCTATAAAAGAAACTCGGTGGTTGTTTCTTCGTGGTCTTCGGTATCAATATTTCTCCAATATAATTCATTGTTCCATGATTAATGGGCCCCTATCTACTGAGCTTAAATATTCCACAACATTGAAAACTATTTGTTTTGCTATGTACAGATATTTGACACAATTGAGTATTAAATTTGGGCTGTAATTCCAACTTTGAAAACTAAAGGCTATTTATCACAAAAAATTTCAACAATTCAACATTTGTAAATCAAATATTCCATCATACACATACACATAGCACTTATCTGAGTGGGTCCTACATCTTTATCGTTGTTATAAACCTTCAAGCAAACATGGAACCTAGCAATTTTTATGTGTTTCTATTGTAATTTTTAATTTTTTTAAAAAAACCGTGAATAACTTGGCAAAAGCATATGTACCATGAATAAAGGTTTGCAGCGTCAACTCATAAAGAATTTTCAAATTGGTTCTCATATTAATGAATTATATATTGATCACACCTACAAAGAGAATTATGGATGGAAATAAAGGAAAATACTTTGTTGTTATAATCACCTACAAAGAGTCTTCGTATGCGTTTTTTTTTGGCTCCAAATCAAGACTTGGACATAGTACAATAAAATGTAAATAATGTAAATAAGGGTATATGCAATAAATTAAATAGAATATAATTATTCGCTTCAAAATTAAACAGAACCGACGATTGCACGTATTATCAAAAAAAGCAAGGACTAATATTATCTAAGCTACTGTTTTCACTCTTTCCATAAATGTATATGAAACTTTCTAACTCTATTTATAAAATTGATTAAAGTTATCTTACAAATAATGATATTAATTTGACTCCTTTCCCTTTTTTTTTGTTTCATTAAGAAAATCAAAAGTGAAAAATTATATAAAAAATTTCAGGCCATCTATGATTATTGAGTTAATTTTATGTATAGCATTATTTTCATGTACAAAATCTTGTATGGAACAATCATCATATTTAAAATTAGTTTCTTTTATTTAACTTGAACTCTTCTCCACAACTGATCCCACAGTTTCTTTTTTCCCTTTTCTTTTGACCAATAGGCCCCTAAATTTAAATATTCCACAATTAAAAATGTTTAATTTATTAACCACAAGCATTCCACATTATCAAATATTAAATGTGAGCATATCTCGCAATGAAATTACAACCTCAATAATTAACACAACCTAATCACAAAAAATTTTAGCAGTTTGACATTTATGAATAAAATAGTATGTGCTATACTCATGGATAAACACATGTGTGTCTCCTAAATCTTTTTTTTTTTTTTATCTCCTCCTAAATCTTTACCGTAATAAACTTTGTTGCGCGCGTGTGTGTGCACACATATAGCTTAGATTGCCTGTAAAATTTTCACATTCTATAGTATTCTATGCAAATAATAATTTTTACGGGTGTCTCTAGCTTAAAAAAAAACAGACATACAACTTGGAAAAATCTATTATGTTTTTCTTTCTTTTTTTTCCCAAAAAGAATGAGTCAATGATATGTGTAGATGAATTGATGTGCCGTGGATAATGGTTTGTAGCGTCAACTCAAAGAATTTTCAAAATGGGTCCCATGCTAACCAATTATATATAAACCACATGTACATTGCAGGATGTAGCAAAAGATTTCATGGATGATAAAAAGCAAAGACTTTGTTATTAATAGTTAAATATGTCATATTCAATATAATAACATGATGAACCTGATATGCAATATTTTTCTTTCCAATTAAAGAAAACTCTTTATTGCAAAATTCCCAAAACAACTTTCTTTTGCAAACATATTTGTTACAATATTTTCTTGGCCCCAATAGTTACAAAGTTCACCTCCTTGATCAGGTTGCAAAATTATTTTAATGAAAGAAGAGATGGATACACATAATTGCAGCATTTACAACATATATTTTTATTTTATTATGTACATTGACTCATGGAGGATTTGTTTCAAGGTAAAATTTAAATGAAGTAATATCATTTATATATGTCATATATTTTATTATAGTATTTTTCTATGGATGAAGTCTTGTAAGGAAACTTCAAGAAAACTTCAGATCAATTTAAACAAAAATGTACATCCAGAATAAATAACTATAAGACACTTATATTTTTTCTTTGACTTCCAATAAGATAGAACCTTACTATATAACTGAGACTAGTTGCCATCAATAAAGCAAGAAATTTGAATTATTTTGTTAATTTATTAATTTTCCATGGATCTAAAATATTGAGAAAGAAATAAATAGTTAAAATTAATGGACAATCCAAATAATGAATGATATGAACATAGTGCCTATATATAAGCTATTAAGATTTTTTTTTTTAAGTTTTAACAAAACTTATACTAAAATAGTTCTTTTTAATTTTTTTTTGCCATAAAAAATTTGACTATTCATTGTAATTTATTCAAAAAAACAATTTTTCCAATTAATAAGCACCATGAATAAGAAGTCATAGACTTATAGAAAGCTTTCAAAGTTTGAAAAGGTTTATTGTCATAGATCTAAAAAGGGCCCAATTTAATAAGTTTTAATGACTATAAGATGTGATGTGCTTGTAAATGTAAAGACTTTTTGCATATTGCTGAATTAATATTACATCTAGACTAATTATCAATAAAGAATTGTAATATTCAGAAGATGGAAATTTACTAATGGTCCATTATGCAAGGACTGATGTTATCTTTTTCCACTCCTTCCTTTTTTAAAAAAATAAAAAAAAATCAAAAGAGACTCCTTCCTTTTTTAAAAAAATAAAAAAAAAATCAAAAGAGACAAATTAATTACAAAACGTTACTGGTTCTAAAAAGAAAATTTAAAAAAATACCAACTGTGAAAAATCTATTGTATTTTTGTTTTGTTTTAAAAAAAGGAGTCAATGAATGAAATTTTATTATGTGTTGATGAATTGATGTGCCGTGAATAAGGCTTTGTGGCTTCAACTCATAAAGAATTTATAAAAGGGGAAATTACTATAAAGTCCCATGTAAGAGAATTAATATCAGAAGGGTCCTAAGAAATTGTCAATGTGAGTAATTTGAGTTGTCAATGGTAGCTGCTTGAGTTGTCAATGGGACCTTTCTGATATTAATTCTCTTACATGGGACTTTATAGTAATTCCCCCTTTTTATAAAATGGGTCCCATGCACATTGCGCTTTGTGGAAAAAAAAAATATTTGATGGATGAACAAAAGCAAAAACTTTGTTGTCAATAATGCAATTTATCAATTACCAACGTGGACTTCATTGTAGTAACATGATCGACTCAGATATACAATACTTTTCTTAATGATTTGAGTATATTTTAAATTACATTGAAAAAAAGTAAATGTATATGGAATGCCATGTTAATTAATTTGTAGTTTTCACAAAGTAATTAAAAAGATACTTTCTACGGCATAAGGAAAAAGATACATGATAATTGTTAATTGATGTTCTTCATTAATTTATACATAATAAATCTTAGTGTAGTTACTTTTTTATTGGGCCGAACAAAATCTGGGACATAATATAATACTTCATTCGATGTTAAATATAAAACCTCGTTTAATTTTAAATTGTACAATAAATGAGGTTTTATATTTAAGATTGGAAAAATTAATAAACAAAGAAAGTAAATAAAGGTATACATGAGATAGCTAATTTGATTACAATAAATAAAACATAATATAATTATTCTTTAAAAATGAACCAGAATTAACCGCTGCACGAATTATCAATAAACCAAGGACCCATATTAATAAATAAATCATAAATGTATATAGAGCTTATTTTACTCTGATTATAAAATTTATTAATGTCATCTTCAAAATAATGATATTATTTTTACCCCTTTCCTTTTTTTGTTTAATTAAAAAAAATCAAAAGGGACAACTTATATAAAAGCAATTTTCAAGTTATATTGTAGTTGACTAAGCTATCTATAATTATTTAGTTAATTTTTTTGCAGCATTATTTTCATATACAAAGTCTTGTATGCAACAATCGTCATAGTTAAAATTAATTTTTTTATGTACCTTGAACCCAGCTACACAAATCCCTTTAATTAATAAAATAATAGAAAATAGGTTAAGATTTAGCTGATCTCTCTCTCTCACTCTCTAACAATTCATAAAAAATAATTATAAAAGCTAAGAAAATCTAAAGAAAATAAGCATATACATGCTATTTTTCAGACAAAAGATAATTTAATACCAGCTAATGAAAATATAACTGTAAATAATTACATAGACTCTTTTTTTTTCCCTTTAGGCATGCTCTTTATGACTACTAAAGTTCAACCTTATAATAATTATTCACTATTTTATTACTTTTATGACTGTAAAAATTGGGAAAATTCAATGGACCATCTAAAGATGGAATGTTGTGCAATGAGGTCAAAATCGACAAATTGATCCCACAATTTCTTTGTTTTTTCCAATGTCTTTTGACCAATAGGCAACTAAATTGAAATGTTCTCCAACTAAGACTATTTATTTTAGGAAAAATAACGAAAAACGAACTTGGAAAATGCAAAATCCCAAATCAAATATTTACTATAAAATAAGTTGTGAACTGTTTATCAGGAGCGGTTAATATTTTATTTAGAGTGGTAAAAAAACTGACTTGAAATTTTGCAATTTTTAGATTATTTTTTTGTCATTTTCCCTGTGTTTTACCAAGCACATATATTTAACACCGTCGAGTATTATATATAGATATCTTTCTGTAGAGATTCCAATCTTAGCAGCTAAAATTATTTATCACAAAAGTTTCAACAGTCTAACATTTATAAATAAAATAGTCCATCCTTTACCCACACATAATTTTTATAGGTTTCTCCAGCTAAAAAAAACAACTTACAAAAATCTATTGTAATTTTTCATTTTGTGTTCTTAGAAAAGTAGTCCGTCAATGACGCGTTATATTTATGATATGTGTGAATGAATTGATGTACCGTGAATAAAGGTTTGTGATGTCAACTCATAAATTATTTTCAAAATGGGTCCCATGTTAAGAAATTATATATGGACCATATGTACAAGAAGATTTTATAGTTTACTCAAAAAAATAGAATATTTTATGGATGAAAAAAAGAAAATACTTTGATGTTATAAATAATTAGATTAAATATTTCATCTTCAATATAGTGACATGATGGACCTGGATGTGCTATAATTTTCTTTCCAATTAAACAAAACTGTTTATTGCAAAATTCCCAAAAAAAAATTCTTTTGCAAACATATTGTTACAATATTTTCTTGGCCACAATAGTTACAAAGTTCACCTCCTTGATTATGCTGCAAAATTATTTTTGATGAAAGAAGAGACAGATACACCTAATTGCAACATTTACGAGATATACTTTTATTTTATTATGTACATTGACTCATGGAGGATTTGATTCAAGGTTAAATTTAAACGAAGTTATCTAATATATGTTACATAATTAATATATATATATAGCATTTTTCTATGTATGAACTCTTGTAAGGAACCTTCAAGGAAACTTAAAATAAAAAATAAATCTAAACAAAAATGTATGCAGAAAAAGGAAGACTCTTAAATTTTTTCTTTGACTTAAAATTACTTAGAAGCATGCTTTATGACTAAGACTAATCACCATCTAGGACCATTTAGGCAAGAAATTTGAATTATCTTGTTAATTTATTAATTTTCTATGGATAAAAAATATTAAGCAACAAATTAACATTTAAAATTAATGGACCATCCAAACAATGAATGATGAGCACATAGCGCCAATATATAAGCTATTTGAGTTACTTGGCAATATATATATATAAGCTATTTGAGTTTCTTTTTAAATTTTAACAAAATTTATAATAAAAAAGTTCTTTTAAATTTTCTTGTCATTAAAAAAATTAGACAATTTCATTGTAATTTATTAAAAAGAAAATTTTGCTACTTAATAATGTGTCATGAATAAGGAGGTCCTATACACTCATAGATCTTTTAAAGTCTGAAAAATTTTGTTATCGTTTATCTAAAAAGGGGCCCTATTTAAAAAAATTTAACGACTATAACATGTGATGTTCAAAAGACTGAACATTGGTTAGAGAATCCAACCAAAACAAATTGATGTTCATCTCCTTACAATTATATGCAAGGTATTAAAACTCGGACCGGTCACTGAACCAGTTAAGGCACTGGGTTAAAGGTCAGTGGATCAGATCGGGATCAACCCGTGGGTCAAACCGGTGATGTTTAAATAAATATTAAAAAAATATATGTAGTAAGATTTAATACTATTTTGCTAATTAACCTGTAAGATTTATAAACCTATGCTCTGATTCTTTAATTCTATCTTGCAGTAAGATTTATAAATGTGCCAAAACATTATTTTTGAGACATATGCAACAAAACTGGAACAATCAGAAAATGCAGCAAAAAGAAAGAAGGCTCCATATCACACAGCATTTTTTTTTTCAAAAATTAGTTTTTGTTTTATTTCTTTAAAATAAATAATAATCAAGTGAGTGGCAAAGAAAAAGGAGTGATCAGAAAATGAAAATGTATCAAAAAGTAACAATGAATGATCAGGAAAAAAAACAGACTAAAGAAGACGAACCAAATCGCTGGACGAACCGAGGAACCAACGGTTGATGTCGAACTCGTTTAGGTGGATCGCCAAGACAGAAGGAAGCAACGTCCAATGCTTAAACAATGAGCTTTGAAGTTTGATGTTTGAACTATGAATTTTGAATGAAGCAAGAACGCATGGAAAATGAAACAAAAAGAAAGTTTTGATTTTCATGGAGGAGAGGAGAAGTGAGATGAAGAAGAAGTGAAGAAACAAGAAACAGAGGGAGTAAGGGAAAAAAGTACAAAAAGACAAGGAAAGAGAGTTTGAGAAGGCGCCAACTTCTTGATGCGGTTGGGGCAAATAAAAAAGAAAAAGAAAAAGAACTCAAACCGTCAAACCATGTCATATTGCATAGAGATTTCATTTTTTTTTAAAAAAAAGGCAACCCAGTCAACCCGTGAACCATCCGGGTTAACCAGGTTGATACCGGGTTTACCCGGGTCACCACGGGTCATCACGGGTTGCAAATTTCCGGTTCAGATGCCTTGTCCGGACTGGACATGTGAGCGGGTCACCGGTTTACGGGTTGACCCGCCCGGTCCGGTCCGGGTTTTTATTCCATGATTATATGAGACAACCATACACAAACCTAATTACCCATTTCCATGACATGGTGATTATTGTTTTCAAAAAAAAAAATTCATAAGATTAACTTTCATAAAAGTGTGTGTGTGTGTGAATGCAAAGATGTAGAAGCTAAATGCGTGTGTGGCAGTTTGTATGAAATGTTTTATAGGACGTATTACATCATCCTTTTCCAATTCAATTTCATACATTTGCACTCAATTGAACACATCGTTATTCATTACTGGGCCTTCTTAGTTGAAAACATGGGCCTCAACCTCATGTTATTCACTAAAAAATCGTGATTGATATCACAATTTTTATACTAATCACGCCATCCCCTATTAGAAGTGCTCTTGTTTAAGATATTTTTAAATATAAAAAATGGGTATATATCTGAACAAAAATTCAAACATTAATTTATTATATTGTGATGGATTAGCCCCTTCCTCGAGGCCCAACCCCTTTTGGTAATCAATATACCAATAAATTATAAAATCATGCGCTTTCGATAGGAGTTAGTTCATTTTAATGAGACAAACCAAGGTTTGAACCCCTACTAAAAAAATATCTATATTTAATGTCAAACGAGATTGCCTTCAATAAGATTATAGATGTAGTTTACAATAAATGAATATATAAACAAACATCACTCTTCATTGAAAAATGCAATCCGGCAATTCAACACTCTAACCCATTTAAGTTTAATCACTGAAATCTATGGTCTAAAATCTATCTTTGGGAATTCACATATTGGTTCATTACGTTTTGATGAACTAGTCAATTCCTTGTGATTCAACCCATATTATTAATCAATATATCAATAAATTATAAAACCGTGAGCTTTTTTAGGAGATAGTTCCTCCCAAAGTAACAAATTAAGATTTCAATCCCCACTAGAAAAAATATCTACATTTAGTGTTCGAAGTGCATCAAACGAGATTGCCTATGAATATATATGAACTTAACAATAAATGAATATATAAACAAACATTCCTCTTCATGGGAAAAATGCTTTTTGGCGATTCAACACTCCAACCCATTTAATTTAATCACTAAAATCTATTATTTAGAATCTATCTTTAGGAAAATCAAAATTCTGAACACTGATTTTGAAAAATAATAACTTATAAGTTAATTAATCAGCAAAAATAATAAGGATTTGGTTACTTAGAGCATGTTTGGGTAATCATGCAGAAGTGATTTTAGAGACAAAACCTAGGTTTGCCAAAAGCTATTCCAAACATAATAATTTATCTCAAAAGCGCTTTTAGTCCAAAACCATGGTTTTGGATTCCAAAACCATGGTTTTGCCTTAAGCTAACTCGAGCTGCTTTATTGCGATTCTACAGGAAACCAACTCTGAAACATCATTTCAGTTGTGGGCCCACTCACTTCGCTGTCACTCTCTCTCCTCCCGTTTCCTGCACCACATGTCCACGTTATCATTGTGTTAGATATGATTAGTTTTGATGATGTCAAATATATAAGAGCAAAAAGTTTTTATAATGTTTATTGACTAACTACTATATTTAATATAAATTCCTTATGTAGTTTGGTCAATGAAAAGGAGAAAGGTTGTTTGAGTTGAATGATCTTATAAAATAAAATGAGAACATCAAGTTTCAAGCTTCTATATTTGTAATTGGAGGATGATGTGATTAAATAACTCAATTTGTAGTTTACA